>JAAIFI010000233.1:0-52036 GCA_011032875.1 Phlebia tremellosa
GTGGCTGCCCGCGCTCAGACGCATGGGGAGGAGGCTGCGATAGACTGGCGTTCGTGTTTATATAATACAGTTTCGTAACCGGTAATTACTTTTGCTACTACTGATAGAGTGCCGAGGCGTTACGATTCTTTAACTAGCTTCTTACTAAACTTCGATGCTGTATACAAAGATAATCCAGACTGTCCGATGCGTAGGTAGTTGGTAGATAGTACAATGTTGAGTGGTGCTGTAAGAGGATTTGAAAGCGATAAAACGTAGCGAGACCATGCGATAGACAATTTGAGAAATTAACGAGATGTGTTGGAGCAACCAACTTTAATGCTGTTCTTTGGACTGGATCTTCTCCAGGATCTTATGCGATTCCTGGACATATTGCTCAGCCTCTTCTCTCTCAAACCTGCAAAGAAAACTAGTCAACACTACCGTCACTCTTAGCACAAAACAACAGACACATACCCAAGCTTCTTGCCCTTCACGTGCATGTCGGGCTCACGCAGCGCAAACGGGTTGACATCCGTCTTGTAGTTCAGGTTCGCGAGGCTGTGATTGACGAAGCGGTGCGTGCTCTCGTCGCTGCGCACGGCGTAGATCACGTCGAGCAGCTTCGCGTCGGCCGGGAGCCGCCAGTAGTCCTTGGCGATCTCTGGTGCCGGGTAGGACTCCCATCCGGGAATGCGGCCCGCTTCGAGGTCCTGGATGCACCGTGTGTAGGTCACAACGGCTTCCTCCTCGAGATAGCCGACGAAACGGTGGCACAGGCGCGGGGAGATGAGGTATGTGAAGACTGAAATGGGTGGGTGTCGCGTGAGTGTGTGCTATCATAACGCGAGGACATCTACGTACAGAAGGCGTTGTAGAAAACACCTTGTGCGCCGAGCACAAGCAGTCTGAAGAAGACGGAGGGCTTCTTGATAGCCATGAATGTCCTAAACCGAAGTGAGTGACTGGCCACCACGAATTGACGTGAGAGAAATATTACATGAGATGCATCCTCTCGTTCTCAGCTTCTTCCAACAATGTATGGATCCAGCCAGAGTCTCTTCTCTGTGTACGAAGCCCGATCAACGGATTGCCGGAAAAACTCTGGGATAACAAATCCACGCACCATGAGCCGCAGACTCCTCAGGTGACGGAGTGTCGCCGCGACCATGCCGGGGACGCCTGCGATCGACTCAAGGAAGAGAATACGCTGGGAAACAAAAGCGGTCAGCACACGGAGACCGTGGAAACGCTGGGATCAGGGGCTTACAGCAAGCCACTGCTGCTCGTTGAGGATGTAACCACCCTTCAGGAGCTCCTCCACCGTCATGTTAGAGTTGGGAGGTATCGGTTTGTGCTTATATCCCGATATAATATCAAAGCATTTCCTGCGAATAGGGGTAAATATCGCGGTCGGAGACAGATTGGAAAACAAGTTACCGGGCAAAGCTGACAGCAAAGGCCGCTGCCTTGTCACCGAAGGTTCTGGCATTTCTGTGCCTCACCTATGAATTTTTAGTTTGTAGTCTAAAGATATCAGAGGAACCTGAAACCAACCTCTACGGCCTTCAGCTCTTCCGGAGAATAGACAGGATGGAAGAGCACCCAGTCACCCTTCACAATAGAGGGAACCGTGCTCGCCGCATCCGCTTGGGTCAGGATGTCTTCAGTCGCTTTCGTGTCGTCTGCACCAAATGTCAATTCAATAATCTAACAATATTCAGCGAGGTTGGCTCACGCTTATGCAGCCCTTCGACGCCCTTGAAAGCCTTTGCGTCTGCTGGCTTGGTGCTCAGCGCATCATAGCGCGGCAGCCCCGTCGAGAACGCGCGGGTAGCGTTCACTCCTACGAGTGAAGGTATAGTACCAACGCTGGCACGCTGGTAGATAAAAGCCAGTTGGGCCCGAGTAGCATACGTCGGGAGCTGCCTGGAGATCGGCCTCGCAGCAGACCTCAACATAGTGCTCGAGTGTGGCATGGTAGGCAGTCGATTCTCTGTAGTTAGCGTCGTACACCGCCTCTATACCACCCCTTTTTATGCGTGCATCGCGTAGAGCGCCACGTCCTGACCCGACAGCCGCCCCGAAGGCAACCGCAAGACGGCAGATGATTGGTCTGTAGTCACGGCAAAGAAATGCCAGCTTACTCGAGCATACACGATAATTCGGATAACTGAGAGGTTTCTCTGTCAGTATTCGTAGTGGCGGCGGGCGGGACCTTGACAGACACGGTTTCTTAGTCGGACTCTCGGATTGGTCCCGCCCAGCGCGTTCCAGAAACGGTCCGTGACCTGCCTAACATGGAAGTTTCCGCTATTCTCGGTCGCAGGTCCTCGGACGGCGTCCACGTGGTCCGCGGCCGGCGTTCTTTCTACTGCCGGTCGCTCACTGGCCAATCACGGCCGGCGATCCCGGCGCTCGCGATCTTGCCTACGAACAACCAATGATATTCCGTGTCATGCAGGGAGAGAACATTGCACATACCGGTACACTCACAAGACACATAATTAGCAAACGTATTTCCGTTGATTCACTTGCATGAATCTGAGAATAGCAAGGCCCTGAATTGACACCTTCATGTGATCGATGCCGAGGTGAAACGCTGGAAGAGCGACGCCAAACTCCCGCTGTAAATCGGACATTGGGACCTGCCGGCGAATTCTTGTATAGGAGCCGGTAAATAGGTTGCCTGGTGTTAATGCGGACCGAGTAGCGTTGGCGGATGGAAGAGCGAGGGCAGACAGAGGCGGGTTGACGTCGTACGATTGCACACGGCGAGCTAATGTATCCGATGGGATACCCACATATATACAGAGAATACAGCGGGAGAACGCGCTTGGAGCGCGTCTTCATAGACTACGCTAAGCTTATGCAACATGAATGAGCACTGCATGACTCAGAGTAATCGCCCAGGAGACTGTAGGTGATCGATGATTGTCCTAGTACGCACTCACGGAGAGGGGTGCCCTTCACTTTGTGCTGGTTTGAGTGTCAGCATCTACATTCTCGCTTTTAGCGTCTGCTTCAGCCTTGGCCAATTCGCGTTCCTCAGGCGACAGGGAGAAGAACGCGGCCTTTTGTTCGTCAAGCCAGCGCCTTGCCTGTGTGAACGGTGGAGCTCTCGTGAGACATGGTTCGTAGGTAGATACGAGTGACGACTCACAGGGCTAAATACGTGCTCGCGATCTCCGAAGTCGTAGAAGAATACCGCGTAGAGGAACACGGCTGCAATGTACTAAATATCTGTAACCATTCGCGACCACGAATAGGATGTGCGCACTGGGTAAGATGACAAAGTTGCCGAGCTTGTTTATGGTGAAGAACCACGGCTTGCGGTGGTCTTCAAATAACGCAGGGTCGGGGTCGCCGTTCAAAACGCGTATCTTGGGCTTCGGTTTCGTCGCATACGTTCGGTGAGCATGGTTTCGCGCAACCGGAAGCACTTCTCTGCGCGAGAGTTGTGCCAGCCCTCGGAGGGGAAGGAGTCGCATGAGGGCCCCGAGGAGAAGAGGTGAATAATGCGGTGAACCCGGGCAAGCGCATCGACGGCGCTTGGGTGGCAGACGCGGATCGGCTTCTGCCGACGGCGCCTCCTGCTCTATATGGCAAACTATACATGGTCCCAGAACTCTTCCACTTCCGCTCTTCCTCACAATCATCATCCGCTGGCCACCCCAACTCTCCCGCTCGTCGCCATGACGCATGGTGACTACGAGTACGAATACAACGATCTCGACGCGCGGCCGGTCAAGCGTCCACGACAGCTCAAAGAGGGCGATGACGGGCACCGTCCGTTTATACCGATGTCCGGTGCGTCCGGACTTCATTCTGAAGGGGACGGAGGGGGCGAGGGGGGCGCGAAGAAAGGCAGAAAACGTCCCCTGTCCTGCGGGGAGTGTAGGAGGTGCGTCGTAGTATTTTTTGCGGTCGTCGTCAGCCTCCTTACGGGTGCGCTTCAATACAAAGACTGAAGCTCAAAGTACGTCCGATAATATTATGTTATTTTATATGTTTATCGACATGACATATCACAGTGCGACCGAGTCTTTCCTTGTCAGTCGTGTCGCAAAAGAGGGTGCGCAGAGATCTGCCCAGAAGGTGCATTGACCGGTGGGAAAGGCAGCAGGTGAGCCGACTCATCGAAGTCCCGCAGCCAATACACTTACACTATGAATAGATTCATCCTCGCAAATACCGAACAGCTCCACGAGAAAATTAAGACGATGAGCGAGCGCATACGTAGGCTCGAAGAGGCCCTGCAGGCTGACCATGCGCAAATTTCTCCCACCGAACACCCGCTGCTACGGCAGGAGCTTCTTTTGATCAAGAAGTCCCCTGAACTGTTCGGCATTGATCAACAACAGCAGACGGTACATCCCGAGGGCACTCCAGACACTGCACCGAGCGCTGAGGACCACGCAGGCGATGACCACCTGCGTGCAGACTCTGCCGCCTCCTCGAGGGATGGGGACGAGGTACGTGCCGCAGGCATTTACGGATATTTTTCATGCCAGCTCATATCACGCAGCAGCAATGTGCTTTGGCAGTAACCGGATCAATAGGATCTGACCAGTATAGTCATTCCGCCTTTTCTGAAGACGTGGCCAGGTTGAGCCGTTCGTTCCCCTCGCCGTGGTCGATATCCTACGAACTGGACCTCAACATGCGGCAACGCATACGCGACATGCTGCCCCCTCGAGCCGAGGCGCAGCGACTATGCGAACAAGCACGCCGGAATGCATTCTGGCAGTGAGTGCAGTCATTCCATGCCCATCCCGTCTCGGGCGTTCGCCGAGCTGACCCTTCATGTGCTTCCTGCCAGGTTCAATCCGGACACGAGCGAGACATTCATTCCTAATCTTATCCACAGCGTCTACACGACGCAGCTGTCGGCCCTGCTCCCTCACCGGCTGGGGCTCTTCCTCATGATCCTCGCCATCGGGTCCGTCGTCGACCTGCAGCACGGACCGGACAGGGCACGGGCAGAGAGATATCATCATCTCGCCAGAGCCGCGTTGTGCGAAGTGCCCGTGATGGATGACACCAGTTTTGACGCCGTCAATGCGTTGGTCAGTGGTTATCATGACTTCCCGATACGCGCGGACTCATGCTGCCGCTTCAGTTCTTCATGGAGTGGTACCTCCTGATGTTTTCAGACCACAAGAAGAGTGTCGAGTACGCGTGGGGGATCATGGTAAGTATATCCCATGTGCCCTGGTCCCGCCTAACTTAGCGCATTCCTCCCAGGGTCTTGCGACCAAGCTCGCACATACAGTAAGTGCTTATGCGCTCATTGTGATCACACTGCCTAAAGCTCTCTTGGCAGATCGCGCTCCGTAAGTGTCGGAATCGCTGCCGCCGGCGGATAATCTCTTACATCTCCGCGTAGATCGGGATGGCGTTAGGTCGAAAGTTATACCCGAAGAGCTCGACAAACGGCGCACGCTTTTCTGGGACCTCATGGGCACAGACGCCCGTCTCGTATGTCCATCTCCGTTTGTTAAATCTCTCTATTCTTATGTTCCCTGACAATCCCATAGGCCCTGATGCTTCGCCGCCCACCTTCAATCAACATGCGGCACGTAGACGCTAAGCAACCGTCATTTAGCTACGATGATACCCCAGACGCCCGCTGTAAGCGTTTGTTCTATAGACGCGTCGCGTCTAACAGGCTAACAAGCTCGCGGGTACACACAGACCACCAATGGCAACATGCTTTCCTCACGCAGTGCACGATGCCCGTGCTCGACGCCGTCATCACGCCACAACCACCCAGCTACGCCGACATCCTAGGCTTGGACGCCAAAATCCGCAACTTTGACATTCCCATCGCCCTGCAGATGATAGACAACGACGGCGTCGCGCCCAGTCACCCTCACGCCCTACAACAAGCGATGACAATATGTACACGGGAGATCGGTGCGCTTAGCTTTTGTGGCCATCTTTTGCCGCTTTCTGCTGACTGTGATTTCCTCCAGCGTTACTCCAGTTACACAAGAGCTACTTCACGCAAGCATTGCTCTCTGCGGAGAACTTCTCTGTGGCCCACAAGTATGCGCCGTCTGTGCTGGCGGTGTACTCGAGCTCCTGCAATCTTATTTTGGTTGCCAGCACTGTCTATGGATGGGAACCTGAGCTAAGCACGCGCTACTCTGTCGTATGGGCGAACTGCTTCTCCGCCGCTGTACGTATTCGTGTCCTTCATGATGTCACTCTTACTCACCCGAGACGTTAGTGCGCGTTATGTTTCCTCGTGTCGCGCGCGCCTGGATTACCGATCACGCCATACGCGCTGCAAGAGTTGGACAAGCTCACGCACCTGTTCCTGGAGGTGCGAGACCAGTGTCCAAGAGTGCAGTCATACTTGGTACGTTCGCTGCTTGTGTCGTATATCGGCTCGTAACTCACTGTTTGCAGGCTGTACTAGACAAGTTCATCGCGCGCGGCAGGGAGCACTACATGAACTGGCGCAACGGCGCGCAGGTGCAGCACGACGACATGAACGATGAGATCTGCATCCTCGTGCGGCGCATCGTGCCCGCGGTTGGCGACGGGCACGCGGCGGCGGCGAACAACAACAACGTCAGCGACCCGTTCGAGTTCGCGCACCCATCCCTGCGGCGCTGCCTTGAGCAGGCGACCGCCGCGGATCCGTGCACGGACAGCGGCCTGCACCTCACGCGCATCCGCGGGCCGGTGGGCACGATCCTGCACGCGCAGTCGGATGTGCGCTCGTACAGCGCGCCTGGTGAATCGCTGCGCCCTATGACGACGCCCGCTGTGTGGCCGAGCAATAACGGCTGGGCGGCGCCCTCGGGCGAGCCGTATCCCCCCTCGACGCCACCGTCGACTTCATCGTCTGCGTCCGCGTTGTCTGCCGGTATGTTGGGCGCCGACATTGCGGATAGCAGCTGGATGAGCTGGCTGTAGAAGGCTGTCTGCCGCATTCTTGGACTTCTGTGTTTCTTTATTATTTACGTTGATCGTCGATATCAGTATGTTCTTCTAGTAGTAGTCTTCGCTCCTCGTCCTTGTTCTTGCTCTCGCATGGTTTCTCCACTCGAATCGTACTGTAGCACCATGATCCACTGTTTCATCACTATATCTATTCGTGGATGGAGGTTATGTAGTATGCTGTTGTCTCACGATACAAATAATCACTGTTGTACACCAGTTCTTTAGCTCTTCTGTTTTTCTTCGCAGTCCAGGGAGCTTAAAGCACCCTTGCATGCATCGTCTTCTACGGAGCTAAACGCTCGATTGTCCACTGTGGGTTCTCGTACGAGGACTCTGGTACTCGCACGTATCGAATGCGATCGTGTAGACGAGATGGCTTTCCTGCCCAGAATTCGATCTCACTAGATGGATCTATTAGAAAATTGTACGAACAACATCTGGTAAGACATGCATACTCGGGAAGGACCCGCCAACCACCCCAAAACTCCGGCAGCGGTACGTGCGCATCGTTCTTCGTTGGATCTATACCCAATTTCGCCTCGACCTCCTTCAATCGACTAGCAAGCTCGCCCTCGGCAACAGCCTTGCTCTGGTTGCTGGCCCATGCACCGACCCGACTTCCTACCGGTCGGCTATTGAAGTACTCCTCGCTTTCCTCCCGGGTGACCTTCTCCACTCGGCCGACGACCCTGATCTGGCGATGCACCTCCTTCCAATACCACGCAAGCGCAGCGTACGGGTTCTCCAGGAGCTCTTGCGACTTGCGCGAGGTGTAGTTCGTGTAGAAGACGAAGCCGCGCTTGTCCAACTGTTTGAGGAGGACGAACCGTGAGGAAGGTACGCCTGCGGCGGTAGCCGTCGAGAGCGACATGGCCTCCGCCTCGGGGACGGTGTCTTTCACGCTAGTGAGCCAGGTGCGGAACAGGTCGAACGGAGACGGCGGAACTGTGCTTGGGGAGAGGTGCTCGGGCGTGTGGTATTGCGTGTGATTGACGACCTTGAGGGTGTCGGGTGCGGGGAGAACGACGTCCATGCTGAAATTTCTGCGCTGATGAATGTTAAGTGCAGTGAGTGATCCGAAAGGAATGTAGGTGTGTGCAGGAGTGTATTTGTTATATACTGTCCGTAGAAAAACTTTTAGAGGTAGTCGTCGAGCCCAGGTGGTCATGAGTCAACGATGGAAAGAGTCAGAAACGCGGGGTCAAAAGCTTATGGCATGACGTCGACCGCAGATCAGCCTGAGATTGTCCTTTTCCCGGCAATCAGTCTTGTCTACATCTTGCACCTTTACGTGGCGTCGGGGGCATATATACGACCTGCAAGCATGCAGATATATATGCGTAGCTGGTTTTGGATGTGATATGGTTCAAGATTGACACATAAAATAGAGAATACAATGACTAGTGCTGTAGAGAAAATTGTAGAACACATGAGAGGATGAAAGTAAAGGGGAAATTATTGAGGTATAGCATGAATAAACGTATGATGAGGATGAGATGAGTTCGACGACGGCGAAGAGATGCCTGAGACATGGGGTATCATCGTACCTAACACAGGAACGAGAGTAAAGAAAATCGAAATCGAAAGAGTACCTTGGGTTGAATGTATCGCATCGCGAGCGGGTTAAGCTGTCAATTTGGAACGGTGTCGTCCAGGGTCGGGCATCCAGCGTCCGGTGGGATCTCCCCAACAAGAGCCTTTAATCTTCGATCGGTCAGCAAGATGCCTGAAATATGCGTCCCTCCTGGTGAAGACCCTTCCACAGCCCCGGACCATCATGCATTGCGTGAAATCACACCATTTTGCAACACTGGCATACTCGTCGCCGAGGTCCTCTAGCGGTCTGCCGCAGCAGACGTAGTCGGGGCCAAAGCGGGCGATATACGCATGGGTGAAGTGTGTCTCAATGTGCCGTTGCATCTCGGACGCACGACCGTTGGGAGCGTCGTAGTCGCATTCCGGTATGGAGCACCTGGAACCGTCTGCCTCTGGGTACATGACCTTGCCTTCGGCGTCCAGTATCAGCTCGACTTGCATACGGCGAACCGGCGGGATGCTGGAGCCAGACGGGAAGGAAGCAGTACGCCTGCGCGGAGTTCGAAGCGCCTTGGAGAAGAACGAGGGAGAAGGCCGCGATGAGGAGGGGGCTGATTGTGTACGGGTGCGTGTATACGCAGGTCGCTCGCGCAAGGGCGCGAGACGCGGGGCGGGAGAGTCTCCCGATAGCTCGTGCTCTGACTCCGACTCGTCGTCGTCGCTCTCGTCCTCCAGAAACACATCATCACTGTACGGCGAGCTCTGTTCCATAGGCAAAGAGGCATAGAGTCCTGCAGATGTGGTCTTTGGAGTCACGGGTGTAGACGAACGGGACAAACTCGCGAGCTGTCTCTCGTACTGATCGGCCCACGACAACGATTGTTCCGACTGTTCAACCTGCACTGCGCCTACCTGGTCGATTTCCGGAGTAAGCAGGAGGCTGCTTGGAGGATATGATGGGACATCTAGATGTGTGGTCGGGATAGATGGCATAAACTGCCAGGTAGATCTAGCAGATATGTAAGTCCAAAGGCTGAAGGTGCAGAGCATGAATGAAGGCGTACAGTTGAGGCGACCCAAACGATAACGTAGACCAGTCAACTTCAGTGTGACACCTGGATTCGTGGCATGTATCGCGAGTGTGACCCAAGGCCGACAGTGACATAGGCATGAGTGTATCATAGCTAAGTCCTAGAACAGCATGAGACAGAGCTTCACTAAGAGAGGCCTCTATGTCATCCTGGAGTACTGTGGCCGTGCCCCTGCTCTGGAACTCCATGTTCGCGTTGAGATAGTCGTGGGGTGAGAACAGATCTGTATAGGACGAGGGGCGCGGGTCGCGTTTCGTTGCCGCTTCAGAGTCCTGGAGGCCTCTTTATAGCACGATGGCCTTGCTGCAATCTGGATGGGAGGGCGAATGGCGGCTCCGACTTTCATTATCCATCGTTATGTTCGATAAGACGCGTCGCTCAACAACTAACTTGGACATGTTATCCATCTAGAGAGATAGCGGGCGTCACAGCGTGATTTTACAGAGGGACCGTGTCTTCTGGCGTTCGTTGGACGTGATGTTGTTACCATAATCAGCAGGTGGGCGATGTAATCCTTTGTTCGAATGGCAGGGACGCGAGGTTGGTGTGAGGCCAACATGCGGCGGCGGGCAAACACACCAAAACATAGCAAAAGAGCGCCCCTTCCGTGCCACTGGACATTGCTGGAAGCTTCTGCCAGCGGGAAACTAAGTTCGCCACAAGCTGAATCTAGTGAAGGTCATTGCATTTGAAGTCTGCGATACCAGTGTCTGCATCGAGAATTCAGATGGTTGAGAGTGTCGGTGCGATTCTGTAGTGACTATGTCTATTGGAAGGTTGTTAGTAGCACTCAAGTTCATTACTAACGCACCTGCGACGTCGACGATGCGGTAGAGCAAGGAGTGGCGCGTGGCTGCCGCCGGAGTTCAACACTGTAGTATTAACCCAGCAGTGATCTTTCCGTGCGCATGAGGATGGCACAGCGCGACCAATAAATGACCTGAGACCACGGTCAGCCACCACATGAGACATTTACGCATGCTATCAATTGCAGAACCCCTGTACAATTTAAGAAGTAGATACGAGCCATTGACTAGTTTGTGCAAAGGTCGGACCGCCAAACAGAAGGGATATAGGCGCACGGGCTACATGCTGCTCGCCGATTCGAGGAGCGGTTGGTAGGGCAAAAGCGGTATTGAAGAGATTGGTTTTCTTCGCGTAGTGTCTGGATTCTTGACTCTGCTATGGTGATCCTGCGGAAGTGCCGTTGATTGCTTGGGTCGGATGCACGACGAGCGGGGGATACATCGAAGCAGAAATATTGTGTGCTTCAGAAGACAGAGGTCCAAGGTCCAAGGCTAGAGGCAAGGGAGGAACCGCTTTCTGTTCTGGGACGGAAGCGGAAGTTGTGCTGTCTGGCTCGGGGTGCACGGGGTGGAGGGTGAGCGAGAATACGTCTTGAGATTCCAAGGCAAGATATCCGGAACTCGGCACCGTTTCTCCTGCTCCAACTAGAGCCAAAAGCAAGACCCACAAGTATACGAAGAATAGGACGAAGACGACCCGTTCCCATAGTGTCAGCTGTAGAATCTTAGCGTGCCAGTATATGACGGCCGATATAGGCTTGCAACGACGGGGCGGGTGGAGATGGGAAAAGGGCGAGCTAGAAGAGTCATCTAGGGAAAAACCGACGTCCATCCAAGGATAGTGTCGACGCGTGCGACGCTTGTTTAGAGGCCCGACCTTCTCGGGTACATCTTCAGCGCAGCCGAGACTGATTTCTGACAGACGAGAGGATATAGAAGTGGACGTGAGGCTGCTTGACGTGCTTGCGAGACTGCTCGAGGTGGTGCTTGTAAGGCTGCTTGAAGTGCTTGTGAGACTGGGAAGGCTTGAGGACCAAGAGATGGACGCGATTTCTTGAGCAGAATTGCTACGAGAAGAGACATCTGAGATGGGCTTAGATATAGAATGTGTTATCGTCATGCTGCGTCGAGAAATAGGCGACACGGGAGTTGAAAATCCGTGGTGGCTGGGGGCAAGGTCGCGATAGGTCGTGATGGTTCGGTTTCAAGGCGCGTCGCAAGCGCCGATGTGGCGCGCGAACCTCAACGTGTTGCGGTGGTTTGAGTATTATTGATTTAAACCGTGCGACTACCCAGTATTATAACCAAATATTGTATAGTAAGAATGTTATAAAGGTCTCTCATGTGCAGAAGATGGTACCAATGGATATACCCTCGTAAGGACCCAGATGATCCAGTATATTTGTCACTGGCACGAGGGGAACATCTGGTACGGTTGAGATGGTGCACTGAGCATCGGTTGCATCATCGTCTCCTGGACAAGCTACAGCATCCCCAGGAGATACTATGTGAACTTCTCCATGGACGTGTTCGAAGCCTAAAAAGCGCCCCGGAACTATCGGAATGATGTCTTTCTCGTTATTTATACGCGTGAAGTCGGACACCTGGGGCAATCGAAAGGTGAGCCTACGTCCGGGAAATTTGATAAAAATGTCTTGCCCTTGAGTCGAATAGAGCAGCATATGCACTATTCCCTACTCTCGGATTTCCATATGTCACTCCCTTAATCGCGATATCACTCGGAAGGATCATTGACATGGACAGGGCGTCCAGCTGTGCCAGGGCTGCTCCGAGAGAATGTCCGATCTGGACAGGCTGTGAGTTCCATCTGATTGTTATCATCCGTAGATTATTACCCACCAGGTTGACAGAAGTCGCGCCATTCGCGGCTATAAGCCTCTGTGTCTCAGCGAGAATCGTCGAGGCCGTTTTCTCGTGCTCATCCGCAAATCCGCTGTGTGCAGTCACATCACTAGAGGCTTCCGGGAATAACGTAGTATTTAGTGGCCTTCTAAGCACCTCAATATCGGTGAGAAGAGATAGACTAAGCACGATCGCGTCAACGATTGGCGGGTTCTTGAGATCAAACTACACTTACAGTTGGGTAGGGTCCGTTCCTTCGTGAGCGACCACCACCGAATTGTCCTGGGGCCAATACCCAACGAAGACTACACGAGAGGGCAGAATTACTACGTGAGGGAAATGGCTGATAGAAGTTGGTAGCCACTCACACAGCTGAACCGCATCGCCGTCACCGCCCGTCAATGTTGGCTGGAAGCCCGGAAGAGCATCGCAGGTCTCTGCACTAGCTTGTAAGTTATACGAACAGCTCAAGGAACAAACAGTACTCACGACCACATTGCCACCCCACAATCTTGTCTGATGGGCAATACGCCGCCCGCGCGAACTCGGTAAACGGCGCAAATGCAGCAAGTTGGTCACTCGATAAAGTAGTCACATCCCGCTTACTACGGCTTGTGGGAGCGGCGAGTGCACCAGAAGCTGCCAAGACAAGAGCGTGATAAAGTGCATACCGCATCCTTAAAACCCTACAAAGAAAAATCCGTAGCCTGTACGGATGAAAGGAGGAAATGCGAAGATGCAAGGGAAGGGACGGGAAGTCACAGACCGGCGGCGACGAGGGACGCATGTTCATTCATGGGCAACTTATATGTGACTTGAGTAATGGACATCAAGATGAGCGTTGCTACTAAGACTTTCGGGATTGATGCAACCTGAAGCACATGCGCGGGCAAGGGTGGTCAGCGTATGGCCCTACTGTTCTTTCTCGGAGAATGCAAAGTGCTTACCGAGGATGTGAGAGCACAGGTAACACTAGACAGCGTGTAAATCGCGTTACCTGTAGACAACGATACACCCGTCTCATGTCGCCAAATACGGCGAGTATAGGCTGCAAGGTGCCGATAGCAGTGTCAGTTGCGATGCGACATACGACCAACGTCGAATCGTACCTCATTGTAGCTTAGACAATATTAATCCCGCAACTATCGATCATGATGTGCACGGAACACGGAACACGGAACGATGTCAAAATGCCACGGGTTGCCATATCAAGCACTGTCTAAAGAAGGAAGCAACGTACGCATACTACTACTGGCAAAGCAAAGAGAACTGATTCAGACATAACAACGGATGGATTCACGGGGGTCTATCCGCATACTTAGACGCTCTTGAGCTAAGCACATGTCGGACCGAGATAAATCAGTTGGGATAGGGATAGTGATAAACTGAGGTTCTACATGTCGGGTGTTCAAGCTACCCCCCTCGCATGTCGTTCCATTAAGCATCTAGCTAACGAGGCGGCGATCAGGGCAAACAATCCATTCAAGAATACCATTGTAACCTGTGTCTGCAAAATACTTCTTCACTCTCCTTGCACCAGCGCCTTGTACGACCTGACCCTTGTCCCTGCGCGGGAGTTGTAATGGCAAAAACCACGCGCCGGTGGGCTCCTTATTCAAATCAAAATAGAACCCGGTAGGGAGAAATTGTGTGCCCTGTCCTTGAGTATATCCGTGGAGAGTGGTTAGATAGTAGTCTCCCTTCACGTCCTCGACGTTCTTGTGTTCCCTGTAGGCTATCCACTCTCTGGCATCTTTGTCAGGGATGATGAAGCCTGCCATGCCATCTCTGAACAGTAGCGGCATCTTTCCTAAAATGATACGATGAGTGTTCGTTCGAGATACACATCGATGATGTGTGCGTGTGAAGCACATACAGAAGATCGAGTGTGTAGCCTGACGCTCAGGTGATGTCCTGTGTTGTACCACTAGTGGTTCAGCTACGCAGAGCGCACGACCTACGCAAATATTCAATGTATCGCTCACATCTAACGCTGACGGAAACTCACTAATACACAGCGGCAATATCGCGAGGAGACGACTCTAGGTGTCTGGATAAATTTCGATGAAGGGCTGAGGAACGGCAAGACCGACGTCGAATGTTGAACTCTGCATCAAGACGCCCGCGCTATATGCTGTTCGCAGCAACACGATCACGTGATGTAACTATTGTGTTTAAACCCCGATTAAATACATGTTATGTAAATAACCCGGTTCTGGTAACGATAGCGCACATACTATATCGGAGTGCGGTACATTACGTCACAGTTATATTACATTATGTCACCATAATGGAAATGTCATCACGGTCAAGCTTGCAAACCAACTCTGGCCAGTTCAACGATGAACAATATTGAGTCCCTATCACGGTCCTCCTATGTTTTCCCTTTCTGATGTTCCTGGTCCTCGGACATAACTGCATGATACTTCTAATTTTCGAAGCTCACAAGAGCTCACACAATGCAAGGAGGTACTTATCTTTCCCCACAGTCATCGAGATATCTTGATGTGTCATATACCAAAAGCTCTAGGTCACTATCTCTCACTAGAATAATAGAGCAAGACACCTGAACTTCCCCACCTAGTGTAATGCGTCTTCCCTATTGTTCTTATCTTATCGTCATGTCCTCCTCTGATAGACCTGAGTGGAACATTGGTTTGACTCGTCAACACATTTGAAACATGCCATCCGACGCGGCTTGAGCAGTGGCTATAAGAATGAGGCCTGCTTCACTCTGTACTTACTACTTACACAATCAGTCCCATCATATCTCTTTACCGGAACATCCTCTATCTACCACCCTGTAGTACGTTTGTTTTCTGGACGTATTCCTGCGTTGACACGTTTACCCGCTCCTAGATTCTCGCTATGGCAGCGGCCATGCAACGACCGCGTGCAATTACACCATGGGTTCGCCGTCGACTCGATAACCAGATCCCTAGAATACCTCAACTTCCACTTCGCTGGGAATCTTATCTGTATGGGCCGCTCAATGTCCTTTGCTCTGAAATACTCCCAGCCGGCCAACGGTTCATGGTTGCACCTCAATTGATTATCATCGACGAGTATGAAGGAGAATTTGATAGCATGGAAGTCAACGATCAGGTAAGGTACGTTGTTTCATCTATTGTAGCGAATATATAAACCATGGTCATTCAGAGTCTTGGCGATGTGGACCTTGGCGTGGATGAGCCGGACAACGTTTCGGTCGACAACATGGGCGGGTGGGTTCCCGGACGTAAGCTGGGTCGTATAGAAGAAGGATCTTCTACGATTCCAGACTTCACACTTCTTAAGGTCCCTGCTTCAGGCGCTACCGACAATGACCTCGTGTTCGGTCTCATTGAGGTAAAGAGAGGCTGGCAGGCAGAGGAGTTGGCAGAAAACACAATGAAGCGATATGTGAAGCTCATTAATGTGAAGGAGAACCGCTCCCCACACTTCAAAGCTTTCCTAGTTTTAGGGGAGCGCACACAGATCTGGGTGCCCGATGCGGATCCAGAAATAATTGTAGTACAGGCGCGCGAGGTAGACACGGTGGGTGGTCTTGAGACGGAATTGCGGGCGTTGGCACAATTAGTTTGGAACTAGTGACTCACCTAAATAAATCGTATTGTTGTACGATAGTCCGGATGCGCTTATTGTATGTCACTCGTGCTTCAGAGAGCTGAAAGACTTCGGACGTCAGAAAGTGATACTTTGATATTGTCCGCACTGATATATGTACCAAGCTATAATTACAATTTGTGTCACTATGAGGATTGTCCTCCACGTCAGAATCCGTTTACGACATCAGTCCGTTCGATTAGCTCCGAGAAATATGGGAGTAGTCTTGCCTTCGTTAAAAAACTGTCATGTCCCTATCGTAGTACCGCCTCGTCAGCGTGAGGTTCGACATAAGAAGCGCATAGCCACCATGCCAACTATACGTCACTATCCGAAATTCAATCCTGTACGCAGGGTGTAGGGGCGATGAGACAGTTAGTTTGGGCTTTGTTTGTCAAGGCACCAGTCTGTGTATACGACATGATCAGTTCTATCCTGTTGTACTTGAAGGCGTACCACATCCCAAGTGCATGCACCATCAGAGAATGCGCACTGGAATTTGAACAGATGGTTGATGAGTTGTCCCTGCTTGAGGTGCTCGTCCAGAGGGCAAACGAAGCCCGTCCTCGGGATTAAGACCTTGGCAATACAGTTGGTCTGGGCTGTATTCAGCAATGTACCGGTCTGTGAAAATATGGTCACATAAGAAATATTGCGCCAGAAAGAGAGTTTAGATAGCGTACCTCGTCCCAAGTACAAGCACCAGCAGGATACAATCATCGTTATACGGGCCAAGAGTGAATCAAAACGCCGGTGTCAGTGAGTAGATCTGAAGGACAAGGACATGCAGCGATGGGGGTCCGGAAAGACCACGGCACCCAGAGACAATGCCGCGAAGGCAAGAACAGAGACAAGGTAAGAGAACATGCTGTGTAACAGATGTGAGTAGTAATAAGAGTTTGGGCATGACTTGTCATGAGAAGCAGAGGCCTATAGCTAAGGAACGCTTACAAGACGATTGCTGTGCGCTTGCTCTTCTCACAGATCAGGGGTGCCTTTCTAAGAACTCCACGCTTCCTGAGAGTGCCATGACCATCGCAAGGCACTTACCATCTGTTTCTCGTCGTCGACTGCGGCCCTTTTTCATGATACTTTGTATCAGCATCAACTCGACTGCGTCACATCTGTTCTTTCGCCGGTTAAATTCGCGTTATATTCGTCAGCTATATCTGCCATTTATATTCATAAGCTCCCCATGGTATTTAGTTATCGACATAGCAGACGCAGAGTGATGCCGGTAGCGGTTACAAGCTGCCGGAAGTTATCTGGGCAAAGAACAAGCCGCAGGGTATATAAAGCAGTGAAGCGGTAGAGCGACGAGAGTAACACTCACTGTAGAGCTGTTGGGTTGCTGGGAAGCTTCCGAGTATATTGAAGGAGTCGTTAAGTCTGCAATAATGAAATGGAGCCGTTCAGGATGATACTCAGACCCTACTTGCCGGAGGGGTCTCTGTTCGTACTGATGGAAGAGCCATTTATTATGTTGGTATAGGTCAGTAAACACGCTACCTTTTGGCGCTGTATCTATGCCTTCCGTCACGAGTTTTTTTGGCAGGGTCATACCTACTACCGGTCTACTGACGACTGATATCCTCTGATATCAGTGGTAAGACCGGTAGGGTTTGTCTACGCCATAAGATGACGAATGTCTGTGGGTGGATGCCTTATCGTTGAAGTTCAGACTCCGATGCCGGCTAGCAAAATCGAAGGCGCCAACGGCCTCCTGGACCTAGTAGAGGAAGGTTGAAGGTGGTGGTGATTCTAAGCTGGTATAATACATTTGAGTGTTTGTTGTACAAATAATGATAAGTTCAATAAGTCATCAGCAGAAGATGGTGCCCATGTAAACACCCTGGTACGGTCCAAGGTGATCGAGGATGTTGGACTCGAAGACGTTGGGCACGGACGCAATGGTGCATTGAGAGTCGGTCGCATCATCATCACCAGGGCAAGAAACAGCATCATTGTTGCCCAGAATGTGCACTTCACCGTGAGGGTGCTGGAACCCGAGGCCTCTCCCGGGAACAATGGGAATGGGGTCGATCTCGTTGTTAATGTGCTGGAAGTCCGATACCTGATCATTCGCTAGTAAATCAGCTGGTAAAGTGAGGGATGGTACGACACAAACGGACCTTGGAGTCAAAGTATTGGGCAAACGCAGGGTTTCCGACGCGAGGGGTACCAAAGGTGACACCTTTAACGTGGATGCTCGACGGGAGATTCAGCGTCATGTACAGCGAGTCCAGCTCGGCTAAGGCACCGCCAAGCGAGTGGCCGACCTAAGAGCAATTAGACATTGGGTGACAGCTACGAATTGTGCGTATGGACATACCAGAATGACTTCGTTAGCACCCTTAGTTGAGATGAGCCTCTTCGTCTCGGCGAGAATAGTCGGAGCCGTCAGCGCATGCTCGGACAAGAAGCCACCGTGTGCGTAGAGCGTGGAAGGAACTCCAGGGAACAGCGAGGTGTTCAACTGATCCATCACGATCTCTAGGTCAGTCAGATCAGACAAGCTGAAGAAGCCGTCTTCAATATATGATCGTGTGATGAGCGTGTAAAATTGATACGTACAATTGTGTGGGATCAGTGCCCTCGTGAGCCACAACGACCGCGTTCTGCGAAGGCCAGTAACCGACGTAGTCTGAATTCAACGGATGTAAATAACTTTTCACGTGAAAGAGGACGACCGCTTACACAGCTGTACATCATTCCCGTCTCCACCAGTCAAGGTGAGCTCGAACCCCGGCACAGCCTTGCAAGCAGCTAGCGAACGAGTTCATTACACAAGGACGACGTACAATGCACGATACTCACTGCAAGTCCATCCGGTCACTGTGCAGTATGCTGCCCGAGCAAACTCGGTGTACGGCGCGAGGGCATTGAGAGCCGAGTTTGAGAGCGTGGAGACACCACTCCTCGTAACCAGCTCGGGAATAGCGAGAGCTTGAGTCACGCTCAGGACGCTCAACAGAACCAAGGAAGGAGTGATCGACAAAAGACGCATTGTGTATAGCGTAGGAGAGCGATTAGACTCGGAGGGATCTTCCTTGGTTCAGGCAAAGGGACTGGTGTCTCCTTGTGCTGTGCATCCTTCTGAGAATGACACTATTTATACGGCAGGAAATAGAGCGACAACCCAGCAATCCCCACAAGCAGGGCCCACAATAGCCTTTTGGCTGCCGTCAATGTCGACACGCCCATGTGTCCAATCGCAGCCTAAGGAAGGTCATGCAATGATTAGCCCACATGGTACACCCACCAAGGATTCGTCCCCGAAAGGAATGGCGCAGCAGCGCACGACGCGACGTAGAGCGAGAAATTCCCCAGTGTCCGAGAGAACTCTAACACCGTGGAAAATCCACTGAAATTCCCCAATATTTTCGGGTATGAGCCTCGGCAGTCGCGCGCGTCGAGGACGGAGAGCGGGCGACACGTGCCAGGCGTGTCTGAAGGCGGGCCGAGCTTTGTCTAGCTCTGGGCGCTTCCGTTTCTTTCACGTCCCCAAGCCTCTCAAGCCCCCCTCTGCGCGCAAAATGTCACGATGGGGAGACGTGTTTGTAAGGCACGAACGTCCGACTCGTCGTACATATGGCTGAGCCGACTGTGGGACGATTTGAAAATTAGGTCTTCGACGGCGAAGGAAACAGCTATAACAAGCTCACTTTACATCCCACAGGGCGCAGAGCTCCACCCGGATACGAGGAAGCGTGATGGTAGCGTACGGTACCAAGAGGTCGCGAGGACACAATGAGGACGGTCACATTGACGGATTTCGAATCCATGTGATATACATTTCTAGGATGCCACGGTCAGTGATAGAGTACCACAGCCCGAACGACCTAAATGGTAACGACGTACCTTAAAGTTTCTCAGTACTGTATAAGACCGCGTTTCCAGAAAGCCGCCAACGCCCGAGAAGCGTTAGATTCCATGCGACCGCTGCCCGAGCACCGTGTTCGCGACGGCCCACGTTGTATTGGCAGACACGAGTAGTGCTCATCGATCCGCAGTAGACGCGACGTCCGAGGGTCGCCGGTACCGACACTAAGCAATCCCCTCCCTTCCTCGTTGCCCCGTCAGTCTTAATTAACGAGAAGTGACCAATTCACCAGTCAGGGGTTCGGATGATACGTCGTCGTCGGACGTGTCAACTGCCTCTAGATAGGGTCAGCAGATTGCGAACCCGCCGCAGCTCGTCGTCGAGGACACATGATAGCAGGAAGATTGCGCCCTATTGCGCCAGCTAACTAGCGAGCCAGGGAGATCTGAACATGCCAAAGTCGAAGGGTCACTTGATGGACGGTCATGTCGTGCCAGACACTAGAGCTGATGTGCATCGCGGGAAGAGCGCATATTCCCCGGAAAAAAGGCACGATAACGCTGACAGCGAGGAGATCTGGGCTGAGATGCGTTCATTGTGTACGGAGGTCGACGAGGAGAGCCTAGTCAATGTGTCCGTACGTCGTGAGAAACCTTGTAAGTCGTGGCGAGCGCAACGTGGGGGTCGTGGTCTGAGGAGAGTGGGGTAGGTTGAGCGGCGAGCCCGTCGGCCCTTAGCGCGGCGCGCGGCGGATTCGCGACGTGATCGATCTCAAATCATCCAAAATCAATGTGATTTTCGTCGAGCACGGATGCAATCCCTCCAGTAACGCCAAGCCTCAGGGCACTGGATGGATACCGTCGTCAATGAGACAGCAAGTACAAGGTGTAGCTTATTCTCGAGGTGCGTCCTTACGACCAACAACGACAGGCACGGACGCGGAGAATCTCGAAATTCGTATCCAATTATTCAGGAACAATGCACGATCCAGAATAAATTTTACGAAATGCGAAACATCCGTCCGGAACATACGAAACAAAGAGCAAAATCCTACAGAGTCTCGCTCCACGTCACGCAGACGACTTTTGAAGGCTGCGTACTTACCATTCGCAGCACTATCGATGCGCCGCTGTAGTATGTGCGAGGCTGCCGAGGCAGACGCAATGCTACGCGCTATAGTGCCACCATCATGTTGACAACATCAACCTTAAAGTTGAAGATGCTCACACGGTGCGCCGCAATGTTGCGGAGGTCAACACTATTCGGCACGGTGGCACGTCGTATCAGTCAGTCCGGTGTCCGTATTTGGGGCCGTTTCTCGTGGGTGGCACTGGCAGAATTGACACGGCATGTTAGAAAGAGACCCGTGCCGCGCTACTCGAGCCCTGAGCATATGGTATGTTATCCAGAATCAACAAAAGCGCATCGGTGCTGCACTTGGCTATATTCTCGCCTAAGATTCAAGTCAGCAGAGGCCTTCTGTCACATTGCTCTGAGAGCTCACATAGGAAATTATAGATCTGCGAGGAAGATCGGATGCAAGGTAGACTCTGGGCTGCGCTTTGCGGCGGTTGGCTGGATGTTTATGGCGGTGGCAGCGTGCCGGAAGATCCTTCGGAGCCGCCGGAAATACTTACTCCTAAGGACAGCCGACGACGCCCACCGCATCGAGCGCGCTCCCGTGCCCCCGACCGCCATGTGCGAGCATCCATACCGCTTGACGTCGTCGACACCTGCCAACAGCAAATGATTTACCTCTGCACTGTCTCGTCGAGCGGGAGGATCGAAGATCGGGCCCATCCACCGGGTGTACCACGCTGAGTGCGTCGCCGCCACTCGCGGAGTGGGTGGTACTGTGGAGACCTCGGACCTGGGTGCGGTCCACCAGGATCGCCTCGCAACGAAAATAGAAGTCTCACACAGGGAGAACGGGGAAAGATGGAATATGCAAAGGAAGGCCAACGCGGGCAAGCGGATCATATGAAGCCCCCCTCGCATCTGACCCTATCTGACCTGAGTCTGACCCCGTCAGTGGCTGTCGGTTTGGATTTAGGGCGAGGTACGAACGCTGGCTGGCGCGCGAAGCACGAGGCGATAGCAGGGACGGGGGCGCTGGCGCGGCGGTGCTCTGCGGGAGGTCCAATGTGCAATTGTCGTGACCACGGTGCGTACCGCGAGAGCTACACCGGAGGCTTGGCTCGCGGGCTCAGGGCACTGAGGCAGAAGGGTGGGCCTGCAGATGTGGAGTGTATCCTATTCGCCGTTCGGCCCGCCGGAAGCATGAGACGGTCTGTGCGCAGCCTGAGCCTGGGTCTGTGCGATGATATAGATCCTGAGAACCGGGCAACAGAGTTGGAAGGCGGAGTTGTGAACTTTGCTCATGGATGGGAACTCGAAGGCTGTATGCAGACGGGTCAGTGTCAGTGTCAGGAAGGAGATGAACAGAAGACGGAGCAACAGACGAGTGCCGTGGGCAACAATATCAGTATGTGTTATATGAAGGCTGCGCAGTACTTACATGTAGGTCGTAGATCGCGGGTGGCGGCGGGTAATATGGGGCAAGAAAGGGTTAGATGAAGCGGGATGTTGTGGGAGGAGGCGCGATGGAACAGGGTAAGAAGGGGCGGCTGACATATGTCGCAGGAGTATGTCGAAAGGGACGCTTCTACTAAGTGCTTCGCATTTGCACGAGCTTTCAAACATTCGCGCTGCATCTGGAACAAGGCCCATGTATCACCGTCATTTTCCAGATGGAGAAAGTTTTCATATGCCTCGCCTGGTTTGTGAGGTCAGTCAAGCGGCTAGAATTCAGCCAAAAAATCAGCAAAAAATCGGAACAACGCGACGATGACACGATAACCTATGTTACACACGACATGGAATCTCATGCAATGCACATGATTTACGTATGCAGTGTCGTAGGTCTACAGGGCGAAGATGGATTGCAATGATGACTGCGAGCCAGTCATGATGTGTATGGATGGCGTCTTGTCACTAAGCAGCAGTGTAGGCCTGCACATGCACGATGTCACCGTGGGGCGCGTAATCGCGTTGCCGGCGGTCCATAATGAAAGGGCACCGTTCTACTGTTCTACCAGGAACGGGTAGGGAGCTTGGAGGCCTGAGCTTGTGGCGTCTAGAGAGCATGATCTGGCTTGATGCAGATAGAAAAGCTCGGCTCCGCCCAGAGTGCCAGAAGATACGGGGACCATACGGCCGTTCTGATGAGTACGGTCGGTCACGGACCTGACGGGATTTGTAGGCAAGTGTCAGAAGACATGGGAAGGCGCAGGTACGAGGTCATTCTGAGGCTGTTTCCGGGTCTGGCGAGGCGTATTACCCAGGATAGTCAAATGGGATGAAGGCATGGATAAGGTTGGTGATGCTTGGACGCTGAAAGAGAGGTCATTTCTCCGGGTGCGTGGTGACCTTGTAACCGCTTCCCTCAGAGCAGGGACTGTGATGACCTAGAACGGTTGCCTATCGACACGGTTGACTGAGCCGATCTGAGGTCAAAGCTCGCGCGTCTGAGAGTGTCAGGGATTAGTGGTAGGGCATGCGAAGCGTGGGCAGCCTGCGTACGGTTATCTCCACGCGCGTGGACGCATGATGGGGGTGCATGATGAGTGTCCGTGCACGACGTGTGGCGAGCGAGAGCGGGATTGCCGATGCGAGACATGTACGCCTGTGGGTTTACGAGGACGAGGGGTGAGTTCAAGGAGGTTTAGGGCCGACGAGGAGGGAGGGATCACGACCGAGAGCACCGGTGCGGGGAGTACGCCACCTTTACACCATTGAATGGCATTCCAGACGAGGAGAGCGGGAGATGATTGAGCCAAGGGGGGCTTCGCACGCAAGCAGGTGTATGTTGCGGGGCACCCTATTGGATGAGACAAATGAGAGGACCAATGAGGGAGGGTTCATCATATCGGAGAGATCTGCTATTCTAGCCCGAGGGCATCTGGGGTGTGGAAAACAAGGGACCTGGTGAAGTGCAGCGAGTGTGTGCGGGGGTCTTTCAGAGGTCTCGCGGGTATGTTTCCGAGGATTATCTGTGAGTACGATTTATTTACTGGCGCATCCTCCCCCCTCCCTTGTGAACGTTCGGCGTTCCTACTCAGTAAATGGTAGAGTTTGGAGAGTGCGCTTCTGAATGTGGCATGATCGGCCCAAGGCACCGGAATGCGCTTTAGAGATCAGAGCTTGAATCGGCTAGACTAGATTTGACAAGCCAGTCGTGACGGGCGTCTGGCGGGCGTCTGCGAGAAGCCGCGCTTGCACACCGCTCGTTGTATTTATCTACCAGACTCAAAACGCTGGCTCCGCTTTCGTCCCTTCCGCCCTCTGGCATGACTGTCCCATCCGCTCTTGCAGTCTTTAAAATCCCCTCTCTTTGTCTCGTTCTTTAACATTTGCATCGTTCTGCTCTATCCATACTGACTTCGCGTCTCTCCACAGTACCACTCGTACAAACAATTTGCCGGGTGCTGTTGACATACACTAACGAGCAGTTCATTCATTTGGACCCGAGACCTTGATGTCGGGAGCTCTTCCCTTCCCTAGTACTATGTCGGACAATCGTTCCTTTATATCCGACCAGAGTGCTCGATTGCACGGCGGCTCGTTCTTCTACGCAAACCAATACGACGACGAGCGCAAGGCACCCGTCCAGAGGTTCCAGCCGCCGTACCGACCCATTCCTGCCTCGAGCAGCAGACATGCTCAGGCTACCTCATCTTTGTCCTCTGCCTTCCACGAGCCGGTACGCGTTCAGAACAGCGGGTCATACGGATCCCCGTCAGATGTCCACACGCCTGTCTCCTTTTCTCAGGAGCTGCAATCCTCTACGCCCTACCGCGACCATTACTCCCAAATGAATTCATCCGCCTATTATTCTGCTGCAGACTGTTCTCTGCCCTATTCTTATCCACAGCCTGCTCGTTTGCCAGACGCATGCTCCATCGCGTCGCATTCGAGCTCATCACACTCCCCGCCAGCAGGTCCTGAGCAGCAGCTCTCACCGGTATCAGATAACTCCCAGCAGGCATACTCTCTTTCTCGCCCGTCCTCAAAACGCAGGGAGAAACCCCGCATTGCCCTATCGCCCGATCAGCCATTGACCACTCAGGGCAGGCCAAGGGCCCGAGTGTATGTCGCTTGTGTCCAATGGTAAGCCTTCTTGCCGTCGGTGGAAGACCAGTTTGCTGATCTCTGTTATGTAGTCGTGGTCGGAAGATACGTTGTGACGGGGCTAAGCCTACATGCCACAACTGCAGTCGGCGCACTGCCAGTGGGTCAGAGCCCTTGACACCGTGCGCTTACGATGCTGCTCCCAAGCGTCGCGGGCCCGACAAGAACCCTGGCTCTCGCCAGAGACTATCGGCTCAGGATATCACGGAGGGAGGCAAAGTGCGTCGTAGACGTCGACGGGATCCCGCGCCCACGGGTAAGGCAACTTCCGTGGCTGCGCACATCTCAAGCACGGCTTCATCGACTGTTGTGGACAATGTGTCTCACCCGATCGTGACACAGATTCGGGGACCAACTGCCCTGAGCTCCGCGGTGGAAGCTCTCTCTCGCGGTGCCCCCGAGAGGAATGGTCCTGCTTTAGGAAAATCCGAGTTCTACCACGGTGCGCAGCAGCCTGGGGTGGCACAGATGTCATCTCTCAACCCAAACGCCTCAAGCCATCTGTCACCTGTGGGGAGCCTATCTCACCCTCATGGTGGGCTGCAGCGCACCCTGCCCGTAAACGAACCGCAATTTCCCCAGGTTCGCGTTGTTCGCACCGTTCCCTCATATGCGCCTGTTCCGGTCTAAACCCGATTGACTAACAGGTACACGCCCAGATCTCACCCGCGCAGAACTACCAGCACCTCTCGACGCTCCCGGAGCTCCCCTATGTGGGGTACCTGTCCGGGCCCACGTCGGGGGTCGCCAGCATCACGGACCCCAACGACTATGACGACGAGAACGAGCAGAAACCCGCCATCGGCGCCGAACCGTCTATGCAGTTCGCGCGCGAGATGTGGTGGGACAGCCTGCTTGGTCTATACTCGACCCACCACCCTCAGCTCGCGACCGGCGCGATGCTGACGCCCGGCCTCCGCGAGACCCTCTCTCAGCAGATTACATCTGACCTGCGCTTCCTATTCAGCGCTTCAAACTATTGGTTTGCCTTTGTCAACGTTCCCCGGTTTTTCTCTCGGCTGCTCGACCCTGCGCAACGCACGCGGTTACAACCGAGTCTGATTCTCGCTGCCTTGGCAGCTGCGAATTTCATTCGTAGCTCTGAGCAGGAGAATGGTGCGAAGGGAAGAGCCTGGGCTCTGACCCTCAGGGAAAGAGCCCAGAGTGCCTTAGATGCGAGTCTCAACTCGCGTTGGATAGACGAGAGCCTTGTACAAGCTAGCTGGGTCAGTCGCCCTTGTCAATACACAGAGAACTTCACTGATAGTTTACTTGGTGTCTTGACTGCAGCTCATTGCTTTCTTTGAAATATCCTGCCACCCATTGCACTCTGCTTTACGAGTGCGCTCCTCACTCTCGATGCTGGACTCACTCGTCCGCACGCTTGCGATCTCGTCGCTCGACCGCGATGACCGTCGCGTCTCGCTCTTCTCCCCACGCATGGTGCCAACCGTGGCCGCCTCCACGCCCTCGGCGTCGCCCATCAGCCCGTGGGCCCAGCAAGTTAGCCATTCGCCGTCGGTACCCCGCGGCGGATCGCCCCAGCGCGAATGCGCTTGCTCAGCGTACACGCTCGGCAACAACTGGGCACATGCGCAGGAGCTTACGCCGTTGTGGTTGATGACACCGGCGTGGAACAAGGATGCGTCGGATGCGGAGACCCGCAAGGAGGAGTCGCGCCGGCTCGTCTGGAGCTCTGTGACGCTCATCGCCGGGTACACGTCGTATACATCTGCGAGCAACCCGCTGCCGACGATGGACCTGTTCCTCATGGATCCAGCCAACGTACGTTGCACTCCTTCGCCCTTACCGGTTCCCTGACTCTGACATATTGCTTCGTACAGTACGCACTATTATTTCCTGGCGAGTCGTTGGCTCCCTTGTCGTCACGGCCCGCGAGCAAGGACACCGTATGGGCGTTGTACATGCGCACGATGCTCTTGTGGCATAGCTGCATCCGCATGCGAAGCAACACGTCGCTCTCGGATGCGGAGAAGGCGCAGTTCGCGGTGTCGGCGTGGCTCGAGGTCGACAAGATCGAGGAGGCCTTGAATTCGCACACCTGTGGCATCGAGCGAGCGTTCTTGTTCCAGGGCAGAGAGTATCTATTCAAGTATGTGTCATATCCTATTCTGCTTGTAGTTGTTAGTGTTGACGACGTTGCCAGTTCTCGCATGTGTATATCTTATGAGTTCCAGCGCTATATACCCCAAGCAACAGCGTATGTTCCATCTTCCTGTGTAGTGTGTTGTCGCTGAACGTCTGTCCAGGAATGCGAACTTACTTTTTCATCGCAAGAAGGCAGAGGAGTGGTGTACGTACTTCACCTCACTGTGACCAGAGTGTTTTCTCATTGGCTATCTGCACTTAAGTGACACACCAAGCCTCCGTGGCAAAGCGGACAATGTTTGGGCTCCAGACAATCACAGGACAGCCCAACGTCAGCCTAGCCAGGAGGCCTTTCTTCATCTTCTGGTTCATGTCTCAGATCTCTCGGTGAGCAAAGTCTAGTACCTCCGTCTTATCGATCGCTGACATATCCTCCAGAGCTCTCATGCTGTGGTCTTGCGATAACACATTGACTATCGCGCTCGACGTTTCGAAGGCTCTGCTGACTCCGATCGAGTACATGATGGCAATGTGGCCTTGTCCCGGTGCGTGATAGAGCTGCACAGGTTGAGACCGTGCTCCTTCGTGCTCACGCCTTCTTTTTCAGAGCAACGAAAACGCTATCAGGACTTGCGGGAGAGTCTGGCACATGCTTGTTATGTTGCCGGCCTCCCACCTCCCTCGCCGATGAACCTCTCCACCCGCCTTCCCACTTCATGAACCATCTATTCCTCACACTCATTTTCCTTTCCTTGGGTTTTATTCTGTGCTTCACTCATTGGTCACAACTGTAGTATATTTCTGGACGGTCAGCAATCACACTCACACACTCACATACGCTTGCTCAGGATTTATCATACATCATTTTTCGTCGTCGATCCGGACATTTTACCCACTGCCGTTCGGCGACAAATTTCTGCTTTACGATAAATTACGACCTTTTGCTATCATCCTCACGGTTATTTTTCTTCATCGGGTTCTTTTCTCTTTACATCCTTAGGAATGGAAAGATTGCGATTCCTTGACTGGACCCTCGGGTCGTCGCCCGACGGATGCCAAAACAGGTAAAAGGCGCATCAATTGATGGCTTCGGGCTTCGGCTTCTTCCGTAGCCTCGCGCGCCGGCGTTTATCCAGCATTTCGAGCCTTTTACCTGGATACTCTTCGCAATCGCAAGCATTTAGAGGCAGACTGCACCCGTTGCCCGATTCAACATTGGAACGCGTCAACGGCGACCGGCATTCACGCGGATCTCATGTTAAGTTTCTAGTGCGATACCGTTGCTTAAGTTCTTCCCGCCAGCGAAACCGACAAAGTGGACCATGACGGTACGAGGACGGGTGCGCATGCGCTCAACCGGCAAGGCATATAAGCGTACGTGTAGTCGAACGGTGTCTTATATGACCTCCTGGTGCTTATCGATCGCCGTTATATCCCGTTGCGATCGGGGTTATGCGTTGCACTTGGTATCTTTCAATGGAAGTAAATATTCTATGAACATAAGGTACGCTACAGTTAAATGAGTCTTTTCTGTGAATGCGGCTCACCGATATGCGCTTCAAGTCGTTTTTTTATTTATCTTAGCATGGACATCGATTGCTATGGTCTTCAATCACGGTAAACTGATTCTGCAAGAGCAAGCAATGGCGAAGCACGCATCGCTCAAACTGCTATACTCAAAGGTGCGGTCAAGTAAGTTGATCAAAACCTTGCTGATAGTCACCGTACTCAGATAGTCGAAACACTGACTTTAAGCTGTAACCGAATGCATTCGTACAGGAGACACAGAAGTACAGATATACATAGCTAGGAATCATACAGCATAGGACAAGCACGATACACTCCTTGAGGCTGAAGAGAGTGGCAGGAGGCATCAGTAAGTAGAGGGTAGTGCAATCATGATGGTTTGGCTCACACAAAACTGCAGTCTGTCGACGATGCTTTACGCGTAGCTCCATTCACCGTAGATGACACCGGGGTCGGTGGAGGAGCCTGCAGCTCCGGCCCAGGTGAAGAAATCGAATAAGCCGGTGGTCAGGTCGAGGCCGCCATAGGCGCATCCCGGGCACTGCAAGCATGATTCAGAATTCGCTAGATAGAAAACGGCAGAAGAGCGTGCTGACCTCGTCGACGATAGCAGCTTGAGTGCTCTTGCCCCAGGCGGAGATGTTGATGAGCTCCCAGCAGTGGGCGCCGCCATCATACAACTGCAAGATCGTCAGTGCGCATGCGTGAGGTCACAACGAGAAGGGATATTTACGGCAGAGTCGAGAGCAACGACCTGTAGATTGCATAGCGGGTGAGTATTTGGGAACTCGGCCATGGAATTATGGGCTTACATATTCGTTGGGCTGGTTGGTACCGCCGCAAGCACCGACGCCGACATCGAACCAGGTGAAGGGCACGTTGTCGTACTCCTGCCTCTTGGCAATGCCAGTGCCGTTGATCTTGAAGGGAACAGCAGCGACCGAAGCCACGAGGGCGATGGTGGGGAGCAAGGTAGAGAAGGCACGCATGTTGTTTGAGAAGAGGGTTCTAAGACTGGAAGTTCCTAAGCCTGTGAGTTGAGAGGATTGGGAGCTGGTCGATTGTCATGCTTGACTAACGGCTTTTATATTCTTTCGTAGGCTGTCTAGACGACGAACGTGGTGAAGTACGGTGTAGAGTCCGCCCGTCATTTCTCTTGCACTGGCGTCCAGGAGACCTGGTCGATTCCGGTAGCACGGACC
Organism: Phlebia tremellosa; assembly: GCA_011032875.1. NCBI lineage: Eukaryota > Fungi > Basidiomycota > Agaricomycetes > Polyporales > Meruliaceae > Phlebia > Phlebia tremellosa. Next base: position 29,690 of record JAAIFI010000233.1, read on the forward strand.
TTGCGTCGGTGATTGCACACACCCTACCAGGTATCTACGCGTCAACTCGTTCGATGCGCCGAGCCCTCTCCCGCCCTGAAACATACCTGTTTGTCCTGCCTTCAAGAGGGCGGTACGTGCAGATCGAAAAAGGTCAGCCTGGGAGGCGCGTTCACGTGATGCATCGCGTCTGGCGATTTGAACATACGCGCGGCGCTCGCAACGATGTGGCGCACGTAGATATGTATCACGGACCCACGGACCCCAGCATCTGATTCAACCTTGCGGCTGTTCCGTCAGCTAGGCTGGACGACCGACTCGGGTTTATTTTTATGTTTGACAGGTTGCATGCACGACGAGCGTCGAACGCGCATACGATGCTGGTCATTGGTGAAATCGTCCTTATGGGCATGAGGCGACGGGTCTCAGGGTCTCAGCACGGCTTGAATGCGCGCCGGTGCAACCGCTCGATAGTGGAAGGCTCACACGGATCCATTGCGGTGAGCGCGTCATCCGTCAGCTCAATAGTGTACCCCAAAGGCTCATGAATGGAGAACCACAGATCGGGGTGAGTCGAAGATAACCTTTACCGCGTCTGCACATCGTCTGGAGATGAAGCACTCGTCCGTACCACCATCTCCAATCGCCTTTGGTATTCGTCCCCATACAAACGACTATTCGAGAACTACCCAGACTGAAAGGATCTCCATTCGGTGCCGAAAGTCGATGAACCATTTGAAAAGATGACTATCATGGCAACAACAGCTTGTCTCATACATCGTCGTTTCCTGGAGAATAGAAATCAAAAGAAAGCTTGAAGTTTCCGACAAACTTGTGAGCGGGTTTGGCTGAGCGCGTACAAGCATACGGATTGTGCTCAGTGCGCTCCGCGACAAATCATGATCTCGGGTTCTTCAGCGGTGATACATGCTGACGTCGTCAAGATCCAACAAGCTTTTCGTCCGTACGACCGTAGTGCGTAGACCATGGGTCAAGGTAGAACGTGCGCGCGTAATCTTCACCGTATTGACTGTGTGGTGCGCAGGTCTCTCACACCAGTTGGCGTTGATACAACGGTTGTAGTTTCATTCCAGCGAAAGGGGACAGAAATAGATTTCTCTACCGATATGTTACACAGCCCTCGCTGAATTTCGGTATCTGTGCGTAATTCAATTTCTCGTAATTTACGACTCTAATCAGTCTGGGTCGTTGGGACAGCATGGCTAACACGGGCCAGAGTCAAGCGGACATGCGGACATGCGAACGGTGCTATGCGCTCGCAGATCACATAAGCCAGTGAAAAGACATCAACCCTGCATATTGTTCATGAAACTGTTGCTCTACGTATGCTCAAGTGAGACACTATGACTGCATCAAGAACCAGGTGCGTCCTTTGGGAATTTGGTTTCTCGAAACGCTCAACATGTTTTAGCCTGGATCAGTCGCTAAGCAATGTTGCGGGCATTGCTCACAAATCTCAGGCATTCGGGCGTTGATGATGGTCATTCTCTCCGAGTGTCCTGTATGTTTACTAAACTTCTAGTCGGTCTTGCTAACAACATTCGCAGATTCAACGCGCTCTGTGGCGACACTAAACTCTGGGATATTTCCAACGTGCTGCTCTAAGCACCTCGGGCATCCTTCAAAACGGTTCTTTGATGGTTAAAGTACAACACGAAGCGCCCTGTACCGCAATTCCACGGGAAAACGATTGCACGAGACTCTTGTATGATAATTTGCCTCCGCGCCCCATCCAACACCGAGTACACACTGCCGACCAATCTCGCGTACCTGCACTGAAACGCGGTCTAGACCAACTGTCCCCCAGTATACATGATCTCTTCTGCCACAGCATCCATAATCTGTGAGTATCGGATCCTCCATGCACAAGATAATATTCGTTTTGACTTCTGTTCAGCAAAACTTCCCTCCACCGAGTCTCTCATGCTCAGTCGTTGAGCATACTTGACACAACTTACACAGTTTACTCAGTGTTCTTCTAGTAATCCTTCATCTCTGCTGTTCCGTGTTTTGTCGGAAGCGGACCATAACGAGCGTCCAGTGCCAACAGGCGCCGTTGAGAGAGCTGCTACTAGAGGGTCCTAAGCGGTATGCTCGCTGTGGAGAACAGGGTCTGAACGCATTAGTGGGCGCGTAGAGTCTATACGACGTGCACTAGTGCGGCAAATATCGTAACACTAATGGGGTGGTGGACCATACTAAACGTGCCAGAATGTAGACAAAATACCACTATATCATCAGATAATTATTCACGCTTCAGGGAGTCATACACAACTACAGTGTAGAATAATGCTCAGTGAGCCCCTACGATTCCCGAATGGTATCCAGACTCTTCGTACTACTTGTTCACTCGCGCAGTCTCCCTTCAAGCTTCAAGCTTGACTTCCTCTCTGCCATGGCGAACGCGCTCAGATAATTGCTAATTAGTCTCGGGACGCCCCAAGCCGGCGCTGGGCTCACTGTACCACCGAGTTCCGGTGGCGAACCAGCTGACGATAGGCTATTGGTGCTACTGTGAATTATATGGTGTATTTCGTTGACACACGTTCTTGTGAGCTACTTGCTTTATAGTAGGTGAAAAGGTGGGCGCTGAGTTATGTTGCGGGAGTGGCGTCAAGTTGTCGGAGTGGCTGAGTTGCAGACTACTAACTTAAGCAGGCCGCCGGTAAGTGGCCGAGAGACGACCACATCCAGGTTCATCTCGCATTTTCACTATCCCTGTATCAGCACAAGTTCTAGATGACTGAAGCCGTCTACAACGTGCCTCCGAACATGCTTCAGGAAGTTCCAATGCTCCCACCTGCCAGCGGTGAGCCGCCTGCGCACGACATGGACATCAGCACGCTGCTTCCGCAATCCGCAGGTCCGTCTCGCACGCCCACCACAAGCCTGAAGAGACGAGCGTCGTCTAGTTTGGAGGACCCTGAAGGCCGCTCGAGCTATAAGAAGGCAAAAGAAGGCATGACCGACGTGAACAGCAATACATTGATCACAGGGGAGCCCCCCATAAATGGGCAGATCCTCGCAGACGAGTTAGAGCAGGAATTGCAGTGCGGATGCTGCTCTGCGCTGGTATATCGTCCCGTACTCGTCTCTCCTTGCCAACACTTCTTCTGCGGAAGGTTAGTCCTCTTTCATTCTTACGCAGTCGTGTCCATTGGGCTAACTGAGCGCGTAGCTGCATCGTATTATGGATCAAGGTGAGTGGCTCTGATCCATTGCTATCATTGTACTGCGCTCGGGCGATTCGTATGTGCAAATGACATAGCGCAACGCAGTCTGGTTCTTTCAGTCATGTTCCTGAATATCTGACACTAACGATTCTTTGTCAGAACGGAGGTACGAACTGCCCAGCGTGCCGCGGTATGTCTACGGCGGTGACCCCATCGAGAGCCCTTCAAACTATGACCGACATCCTTGTTCGAGCTGCACCGTCGAAGGCTCGTTCCGTCAACGAACGAATGCAAGCAGACGACATATATAAGGCGGGGATCAGTCTCAGGGTCAGATTCGTCTTGCTCAGTTTATGGGACCTAACTAACGTGTTCCGTAGATCCCACTGCCACGGGCACCCTCTCCGGAACCTAGCATCCCTCCGTCGAGTGCAAACTATGTACAGCCCTGCCCACACTGTTCTCCTGACAATCAGTGGGGCTGGCGCTGTCCCCAACCTATCGCAGATCCTGACATCGATCCTGATAATGCATGGCACAACGATGAGGGCAACCCTCCAGGGCACGCATACTGCGGTAACTGGTGCGTCTACCCGACTTGTCCCCTTCAGTCAGGCTGATCTTCAACTCCTTAGCGAGAACATCTTGTCCTTACATGCGCCCACCACTACCAAGTGCGACTTCTGTCAAGTATCATTTTGTGGGATCAGCGTGCCGCAGCGCTGCGTCGCGCTGCCTCTAGCCAGCCAGCACCTGCACATGCTGTCTGACATAGGAGACATGATTCAGTGCGGCGACATCTATGAGGTGTTCGACGGCAACGCCGTGGAGGTCGACATTCTACTCGACTACATGACTGCAAACAACATCTCACCGAGGCACATCTATCGCGAGGTCAGACCTCGCACAGGTTATGGTACGCAGAATGGATTGACTGACGCGCGTCGCATTCGCATTAGGTTGTCGGGATGATCTTATCTACGCCGCAACGATTCCAGCCGTTGCTCGATGCCGAGGTGTTCGTCGATGTACATCGCGTGGCTGGCGGCATCGATCCGGATCCCACAGCGCCTCGCAATAGAATCTGCAGAATCTGCGCCACCGAAATCCTCCTCTGGGGCTTGCGAGCCTGGTGGATGCTAGAACGGAAGAAAGGCCACCTCGATAACAGTGTTACTAGCCGACCTGACTGTCCGGAAGGCCGGTCATGCACAAGACAGGGGGACCATGGTATGTCGCGCATGATCCATGTCTTACTCAGCTTACTCATTCGTGACTTCATTCTGAGTAGCGCACGCAAAGGATTGTGAGTTTGTTGCTAACTTTACTTTGCGTCCCGTTGACATGTCTTTGCAGACAACCATGTCATCTTACCTCGTGAACTCGAGCCTTTGATGGAGAATAATGTTATACAACCTCAACCTCATGCGCAACCGCAGCCCCAACCCCAATATTTGCAACCCCAGAGCGTCGCGGAAATCTACAGAAACGCGCTCTCTGCCGCCTATGAACACAGCAATCGCGCAGCAGACTCATCGATGGACTCAGATGACATCGAGGTCGTCGAAACAGAACACGTGCAAGGTTTCCCTCTCGGTTCGGACCACATGAATGCTGAACCGAGCACATCACAATCGCAAGACCAGGGGCGTTATCTATCGGGCGGGTCCACAGACCGGGGCGATCCTCTCTCTAGCATGAAGGACGTGGGATCATCGCTGTCGGTACCAGACAAATTAGAGTATCCGCCTCCGGCGTATCAAGATCGCGCACCAGTCCCATCCTCGCAAGAAATCGTAGAGTCAATGCTGTGAGGGGCGGGAAGCTCGAAAAGCTATCCGCGCACTTGGTCCCGGCCTACAGCGGTCGCAGCGAAGTGTCCGCTGTAGCCATCCGTCGAATATCGGTACTTACGCTCAAGTAGTCCTCATTTCTATCCATTTGCATGCTGTTATGGACATTCGTCGCATCATCTCGTCATGTCGTTTGTAATATATCCCCGTCACTCATAGTTACAGCATCGATCGCTCGGATTATAGTCCTTTAGTTTATGCATGTTGTGTACTTCTACCGTTAACATCAGAATTGACTAGTTTATCATGAGCAGGACCAAGACGCCGCCAATAACCAATATCAGCACAGAAAGGAGATCCCGGATGGAAACAAATACAGTGTCCGAAGGTAATTACAAACACAGATACAAGAATGATGACACAGACCGAAAGGTATTATAGGGCCCTGCTTGCCCCGCTGTACATGCCGCCCGTCTCTTCCTCCCAAGCAACCGCTCTTCTCTTGTCAGACGATCCTCCGGACGACTTTGTGGATCGACCGTCCGCTGCCGCCTTCTTCGCATCAGCACGCTCCTGGAATTGTTGGGCAAGACGCTCAGTACGCTCTTTCGCGAGTTGCTTTTTCCGCTTCTTCTCCTCGGCCTTCTGCATCTTGGAGTCAAATCCGGACGCATTCGGGTCGCTCAAACTATCAACACTCTTGGTATCCTTGTGGAACAGACGTGCAAGCGCAGTGCGTTTTTGCTGAGGTACCGGTGAGGACGTGCGCACGCGCGCGTTCGATGACGTTGTGTCGCTGGAGGTGAAGGATGCCGTATAAGCAGCAGGTACTATGGTTTCGGGCGAGTCCGGGCGAATTTGCAAATGGCCGATATCCTCTTGAGCGATCCTCTCCCATGTCGTATAGTCGTCCTCCGAGAACGAGCCCTCAGAAGGCGAATGCAAAGTCGCGCCCCGTTCCATCCTGAGCGCTTTCTCGACACTGGCATCGAGATTGGGAGATCCGGAATATCCGTGCTCGTGTATGACGTCCAAACCAGGGATGTTAGGATCCACAGGACTCTGTATGTGAGATGTTGAAGGACTAAGCGGAGGTGTCGAGAATATCTGTTGGTGCTGGAAAGACGAGGCCCTGCTCAGCGGGGGAGAGGAAACTGTGCTGTAGGAATCCGAGGTCGTCAATGACGGGGTGTCGCTGAGGTATCTTTGTCTTTGACGAGGAAGATGGAAGGATGTAGATGAACTAGCCGACGGCGAAAGGTAGGCACTGTCACCATAATAATCCGCCCTTTGATCATCAGAACTGGCGCTAGCGAGAGAATGTGAGGAGGTTGTGGTGATGCGAGAATCCGCTGAAATCCGGTGTGATGAGATCGATCTAGGTTGGTGTTGGGCTATTTCAGGTAGACTATACAGAGTATCGGCTTCGTCGACTTCCACAGTCGGTGATAGCATTTCAGCGAGTTCAAGGAGATCCTGTTCAGTAGCCATGGACATAACACTAGCGCGTCGATGAAGTACATGTGTAGACTCTTGCGTAACATGAGGAGAAGTCGTGCGCCGAAGCGGCTGGGTTTGTATCTGAGGAAGGTTGGGAGATCTATTAGATGTTGAAATGGCAGCACGTCTGATATCTGAAGTCGAAGCCGAAGTGTGAAGACGCGGCGCGACAGGGTGAACTGGCGGGGACGGAGACGAGAGTGCGGAAAAAGGACTTGCACGGCCGGAGGGGGTAGCAGTATCAGTGGAATTGGAGCTATCTGTGGGGCGATGTCCGACGCGATGTCCCATACGATGTGGTATATAGAAAGGTCCAGCAGGCAAATGGGCGAACAAACGCGCAAGGTCGGACTCGGACATGACAGAACGCAGGTCCACTAGAGGAGGGGCAGACCGTGAGCGAGATGTCGGACCGCGGCTATGCTCGTTGCCTACCAGTGCCGTTGGCGTACATCCTGCCAGAGGTCGAGTTGCCGGAGTCGGATTGCGCATGCATGTAGGACGCGTCTGACATGCCGCGAGGCCGTGCAGCGGATGGTCTGTCCGGGGGAGCGGTAGGACCTAGACCGGCACCTCCACCGCTACCAGGATCGTTCGAACGACCTCCCCCAGATCCATCCCTGTCATTTCGTGCCCGTCCATTCGCAGGTCGCTTCTGACTATAAGCCTGCGATAACGGCGTTAGAATCTTAAACATTCATAGTCATTGATCTGATAACTTACCATGACTACACGCAGGGCCCTGTACGAAAACCGAAGATGAACGAAGGAACAAATGAGGAAAAAAAGAAGCTCACCTGATCTGCAAACTGCGACAATTGCAAAGGGTGGACACACCATAGATACCAACCGACGTTGCGAAGCTCAAAGCGCGATGCATAGCATGTTTTACAAGAGACTGAAGGTGGGGCAAATCATAGGTGCTCGACAGCAGCAGAAGCTGGCTGAGCACAGCGGGCGCATGTTGCAGAGGAGTGACCAAAGCCATGGAGTATAGGTATTGTAGGAATGCCAGAGTGACGGGATACGGTTCAGACAGATTCAGCGTCCGTGGCGTGAGACGCGGATCGGGGCGGGATTCGTCCTTGTCAGATGCGGCATGTACATCGGGTAGGGGCGAGAATGCCGCGGAGGTCGCAGCAGCGGGAACGGTCTCTATGACGCGAGCTGCGGCTTGCAGGAACAACTGTCTCTGCTGCTTGAACCATGGCCACCGATCCTCGAGCAGCTTGCGGGAACACTTGATTCTCCGACCGTCATCACAAACAATCTCGAAGTCAGCGAGGACGCCCTCTTCAAGCGCCGCGAGGCCGAGCTCCTGCTGCGGTAGCTCGAAGAGCAATGGTGGGGGCTGATATACGCCAAACGCTTCCAAGTCGATGCAGATGACGTGATCCCAGCTCAACAAGCGCCGGTTGTAATCTTCCACGAGATTGCCATGTCGGTTTCCGAACACCAGGAACCTGTTTGCCTCGGGCCAGAGACAACTCCGGAACCACGAGCCACTTGAGCTGGATAGCGTGCTCCCCGGGTCAATCCGCGACCAAGTCATACTCACAAGGTCGAGGGCCCATATGGAGAACGACTGGAATGTCTGTGACAGATATGTTCCCGCAACGATGAAGTGTGTGCCTAGTATAGCGCCGGTTGGAAAACGTAGTCCCGGTGGGAAAAAGGCTCCTGTCATCGAGGCAGAACGATCTGACACGGTGAAATCAGATCCCGGGAGCGGGGAGAAAACCTCAAGCTCCCGCTGCACATCTGTGAACTGTGGGTGCATGGTCAACGTCAAGCGAAGCATACAAAAATAAGTCTCAACGTACGTTGTAGTTGCTGAACAAGAATATGTCGCATGGGAATTCATCAGTGGGCTCCGTGGAATAGGGCAGATGTATGAGATTTTCGCTCTGTGTGGCGTCTGGTACAGGCCGTGCGTTCTTGTCGACACTGAAACGCGCACCAGGCTGTCCGAGGCTCGTGCCTCGCCGCCCCTCCTCCTGAGGAAGGCGGACACGTTTATCCGCGGTCACCGCCACGCTACGATATGTGCCACAATGGCGTGGATAGTCTCGGCGCTGTATCCAAGTCCGGGTCGGCAGATCGTAGACATGGACATCATCCAGCCAGACATTGTTCAGGTCCTGCCCTCCAATGACGAACAAACGATTGGACGTGACAGAAGATAGGTGTGCATAGCGAGCTTTCGGTATCAGCGGGGCTGACGAAGTGTCGTTCGGGGGCAACCACCTGTTCGTGGCGAGGTCGAACAGACGAACATCATTGAGTACGCACAAATCTTCTGGGTTATCTGATAGAGGCTGTATAGCCATACCGCCGAAAATGATCAGATGATTGTTCCCTGTGGCGTCATTAGATCTGACAGCAAGAAATGGAAGAGCAAGGAATAGGAAAATTACAGGTATCGGCACTGTGAAAGTAACGCGCTTGAGGGACGTGCTCTTCGGCCTGCGCAAGCCTCTCCCAATTGAACGTTTCGAGGTCGAACACGTATATGTCTGACACCATCTTCCGTTCCGCGACCAATCTCCCTCCCTAGAATAGCAGGAGACTGTGGTTACCACCGTGACTGCTTTAAGGATATGGTCAAAAGCTCACATAGAGGTACACCTTTGAGCCCACCACAGTCGTTGACGCGCCCTACACGTATCTTAGTACATGGTCGCGCGACACATGAGTTGTGACTTACCACTAGTTTGGGGGGAACATCTCCGGTTGTCCGTCTGCAGAAAGCAGTCAAGTCTGATATCGGATACATCGTCGAGAGTTTCAGGCGTCGCCGCCAGACGAAAGGGTGGGGTGGCTCAAGCCCAAGGGTGGTTACAGAGCAAGAGAAGGAGGGGGAGGTGGGGGACGACGATGAGAGCCGTGAGCAGGAGATTGAAGATGGCGGCAGAGAGGTTTATGACAGAGATCTCACAGACATTTCTTATTTTTGTGACTGTTTCTTGATGATCTCGCTAGACGCCCGCTGCGATGAGCGCGGGGAAGAAGCACGTGGCACTTTATTGCCGCCTTTCATTGGGCCACGAGGATCGCATCATTTCGTCGGGCCCTTCATTCGCTCTCTCAAGCTTTCTGCCGTCGCTTCAACGCTTTTCAATCGAACTAGTAGCTTGAGGGAGCCCGACAGAAGCATTATAACAGTCTATAACCGGTCATATCGCTGAATCTACATCTTATCTCCACGCGATATGCCTATATAGCAAACCCGCCGGCTTCCCGAGTTTCAGTGTCTCATCTCGAATCCTTTTCAAAATTTTGCAGCACCGGACTGACATACCGCAGAGAAGAGAAGACCGGGGAGCGGTGCATCCTCGCAAACTTTCTGTCTATATCTCAGTAAGTAGTGATGCTTGCATCCTCGCAATGACGGGCGTGTCGGCCGTTACAGTGAAGCGTACTTCCAACATTGCCGTGAAAATGTCGCGAAACATTCAAACTTTGGTGGCGCATCATAGGCACGTCTTGGCCTCTTGCGCCATTCAGCAGAAGATCTACGCGCTCACGGTAGAATATGTAAGAGTCCCGGAATATGCTGTTTGCAACTTTCTCGTTCGTATGTACAGAACTAAACGATACGTATAGGCAGGTATAGGCATAGGAAAACTACAGACGTGTCCACCGGTATCCATGACGATCTCTAATGCCTAGGTTCTGCCAAAGTCCTTCGTAGACCACGATAGAACGCGTTCATGACGTTCTGCATACGATCTTGCAGAATAGAATATTCACAGGAGATGCAGTCGCCGAGGTCGGTCGAGATCGTATTTAAGCTTGTTTTCAGGGTGTGTTTATTGACCTTCCCTTCCGCTGCTTACAGTCATGCATCCCACTCCTGATTCTATCAATTGGAGCAATAAGGGATCGCCGCAACAATTTCGTACGCGCATCTCGTCTAATTTTGCCGTCATTGGCTCTGCCTGGAATTCAGCCATTTTCACTAAACAACGTTTGGTTGAAGCGCAACGACTTCAAGCTCTTACATGTGTGTGTAACTTACGCCTCATTGTGCCTCAGATCCTTACGCTTCTCGCCGGATATCTGGCAGATCGCATGGTCACTATTATTCCGATTAACCTCGGGATTTGAGGATTGTCAGGTTGTGCAGTCGTAACGTGAATGTCACGACCTTCAATAAGAAGATTCCTATCCCTCGCTGAGAACCGCATGTCGCAGAATGCGAGCCACGTCGCTTGATGCAAGTCAGACATATGTAAACCGTTACGACAGGTCTGTTCCGCGTCTAACTAGTGGGGCTGGTGCCTGCCAGAAATCGGGGCGTCGATCAGTGATCCAGCCGTGATCGGCGTTGTTGAGCCTCTCGCTTGCAACAAAGAGCCATTCAACATCTTCTGGTGCCTTTGTGCTTTGCAGTACAGGTGTATAAAGTTGACAGTGGATGGCGGGGGCTGTGCATCTCCAAATGCTGTCTCGCAATACGAAGAGCTTTCTCTGCTATAGAGGGCTGCGCTACCGCACGCTTCCATGAACACAGCTGACTAGGATCTACATTTCAGATTACATGGTGCGTTCACCAAGACCCATGCAAAGCCGCTCTATCAACCCGCTAGTGCGTGGTTCGCCTGCCGTAGCTACTTCCGGGTCACCAAAAACCTCCAATTCTACAAGGTCAAAACCTGACATCATCTGTCCCCTCAGGTACCGCCCTCGCCACTCGGGCTTTCTTATCGATACCTAGAGCACGAATCCGAGGTCAGGAGGCCGCATGTGTTGGCATCCATTCCGTTGACAGCACCGGCACATCGGCAACACGGGCAAGGCCCTAGCTTCAATAACCGTCGAGTGCGCCAGTCCATCACCCAGGAGAAAGTACTCTTCACATTCCCTCGCAGCCCCCATTCTAAATGGAAAGAACTCGCGGCCACTTGATGGGAGGCGGCGTCAGAAGCGCAGTGACGCTCAGGACACGGTATTTGAAACCCAGCACTCTCTGGTACTCTTCACATTTCGCCAACGCGTGTTTCCCATCTGTGGTATACTCTTCCTTTCCTGGTGTTCAAGTCGCCAACGTCCGCCCGACACAAAGGTCGCTCTTGACTATTCAACCCAGGATGCTGCATCACTCGTACAGCTATAAAATGGCCCCCGGAAAGCTCACTATCGGCCAGGAAACTTGTCTTCCGCCTCCCCTCCAACGCAGAAATGGCCTCCTTCCCCGAATTCCCCTCTGCAGAGTCCGTCCTCCAAGTCGAAGACCTCTTCGACTTGACCTCTTGGATATTAGACCACGGTCTTGACTCCAAGCCACAACCTACTCCTCACGAACCGCTGCCAACTACCATAGACCCTCGCGCTCTATGTTCTGGCTTTGACGGTTCTCCGGAATCGTATTACCGGCCCTTGCCATCCGGAGGCAGCGGATGTGCAGTCCCGCACGTTACAGCTTTTGGTGGTCTTGAGGAGTGAGTTACCCATACACGCACAACGCTCTCTCAGATATTGACATATATCCGATGATCAGTTGTATATTCGCTCGTGTACCTTTCGACGTATGCCCGAGCTCTCCCAGTGATACTACAAACACGCCTCATCTCACTCCAGACACGGAGGCCCTGGATCTACCCTCTTCGGATGAGGATGTACAAGAAAGTCTTTCACCGGTACCAACATGGATCGAGCTGTGCAGCCGATCCCTCAGGATCTCTTCGGAGACGCCGTCACCCACGGCTTCTACTTCAGAACTCGCTGCTAGTCCTTCTACCCCTGGAAGCTCGCAAGACAGCTCTGAGGACTCAGACGAATCAAGCGACGATGATTCTGACTCCGAGTCCGAGTACACACCATCCGAATACACCTCCTCACCCCGCCTTCCGCCTCTCAAAGAACGTCGTGCATACACAAACGCGCGCTCGTCGCGTGCTCCGAGATCCAGCGCGTCTACCTCCTCATCCAGCTCTTCTTCAAGTTCCTCTCCACGCGCCAAGCGCTCGCCTCTCTCGCGGCGTAAAGAGCAGTCCAGTCCGCCCTCACCAAAATTGCCCACATCAAAATCAGCTGCCGCCTCACTACCAAGGTGCACCAGGTCGCGCAGCATTCAAGTGCCCGCCGACTTCGAGTGCCCGGAGCCCATCGACTTCCGCTGCCCGATCCCGGGCTGCACGCACGTCCAGCGGAACCGCCGCAGGCCGGACCTGGACCGCCACATCGACGCGCACTACGCCAAGGCGCGCAAGTACTGGATCTGCTGCGGCGTGCCCGTCGCGCAGGCGACGCATGAGTATGGCGTCGGCGATGTGCGGTTTTGGGAGGAGACGGGGAGGACGATGGTTGGCGGGTGCGGGATGGTGCTTACGCGGAAGGACGCGTTGAAGAGGCATTTGAGTATCTCGGAGTGTCATGGGGATGAGAAGGGCGATTGGATGCCTGGGAATCGACGTGGATGCTAGGGCTGGCCGGTTGATGGAACGTCTAGCTTCGAGTTTCTCACTTTCCAATCCTCTATGTCTGCAAGCTGGTTTATTCTTGCTCTGCCTATCAACGCGCGTCATCACATCTATCGCGCTATCGGACACGGAACGCGCGCCGTGACTACTCATGTCTTTGTGTATTCTCTCTCTGTATCTCTAGTCGTGTCCTTAGTTCACTTCTATCCCTGGCAATAGCCATCAACAATCTCACCAATTCTTGCGCCGTTCAAGTTATGGAGCCTTCATGGACCCAAGAAAGTCCTGCGCCTTGTGTATCAAGAATGCGCGTCCGCACTCGTATATGTGAGTGTGCAGGCTAGACACTTATAACTTTGATCGCCGGTCTGAAGAGAACCAAGATGCACACACGAGACGGCCTCGGAGGAGGTAAATTGTCATTCCATTCCCAAATATAGATCCGGATTGAGACACAGGCTGACAGATTGGGTCACGCATATCGTCTGTACTGGTGGCTACTCGCCAAGAGCAGCGTTGCTACCGCAAGAAGTCAAGTTAGGAATGGCGGTGAACACAAAGTTTCCTCCCTGGAACGAACCACTGCCGCCCTATCAGAACAGTCCGCGCTTGTCAGTTGATGCGAATTGAGCATACTCGTTCGGGACGTACCAGAGGGCAGACCTCCGAGACGGTGGTAAGAGCCTTGATGCAGTTGGTTACGCTGGGGGTGTTGCCACCATTGCCCGGACGATTGTTCCAGGCGACCAAGTTACCTGCGAACAGAAGACTAGTGAGCAACCAGCTACGCTGCCAATGTGCCAGCAATATGCCTACAAACTAATCCGTTCTCGTTGATGCAGCGAGAGACGTTGTCAAACCCTCCAACCTGTGAATACAACTGGTTAGCATCAGATAGGTCTCCCGCTTTTCGCATACTCACCGTAATGTTCTGAATCGACGAGCAAAAGGATGTGACGGCACTGGTGCAGTTCCCTTGGATGCCGGAGCCAAAGCAGGCGACATCCTGCGCGATAGCGGGCACCACCGTAAGAGACAGCGCAATGCTGGTCAAGAGCTAACAGAGTATTGTTCAGCTCTACAGCGTACGGGGACTGCGAGGGAAGGCTTACAAGGCGGGAAGCGGAAAGCATTGTGAAACTGAGTAGCTTGTCGAGAACGAGGGAGAAACTGTGTCTGCCTGATGTTGTCTACGGCTGGACAGCAGTTTATATACCCAGCACGTCCTCATTTAATGCGTCCTGGATATAGCAGAACCTGAAAGCTACATTTATTTCCTAGTCACAAAGTGTCAGCATGACCACGCCTGAGATGAATAAAACCTACGAACAGCCAGAGAATGAATAATGGTCTTGCTGTGTTTCCCGCAGATCATAAACACCGTGCTGCAAACCCCCCTACAGTTCCTGAGAGGCAGCACAGTATTTCTGATAGATAGCAGTTTGTTGACCCTGAGATAGCCTTTCGGGATTAATGCTCGCAGGACTCGTTGAACAGCGCATCACCTGTAGGCGTGAAACCACTGTGTTCCACTTTTGATCCGACGTCTCTCGGATGAGGCCTGCATGCGAGCTCTTCAGCTCAACAGTTGCCGCGTGAGCGTACACGACGAATAATGCGTCCCTTACTCGTCGAATCGCGGCTTGATGATAGCTTTATACTAGTGCTAGTATGTTGTAGCACTGAAGATCTGGAACCACAGACTCAAGCTAGTGGTCAGTTCTGCGTCGGTATGACCTAGTGACTCACGAGAGTAATCACGAGGGTGATTCTCGTTAAGCATAGTCAATAGCAGTATTGATCAAATACTATGTGTTCTCGTGGAAGGAAGGCACATCAGTGTCACAAAAAGATCTGCGCAACGTAAAGATCAGCGACGTGTAGAAGATGCTGATGGTAGTTTTACTTACACAATTGTTGGTATCGGTCTAGTGACTTGTTTTTGAAAATGGTTCTGAGTATATGCACTTCCAATACACTTGCATAATTTAGAACAATTACCGCTCATATCATGCCTACGCCGCGTCGGCTCGAATCGCCTCGCTATGGCATCTGTAGCTGGAAGCGCAATTGAGAAAACTGGGAAAATGAGACGTCGAAGGTTTTCTTTTAGCTGATTGATAAATCCAGCAATTGGTATAGAGACTTCAGAGAAAAATCAAGCTGCGAGGGGCAGAAGAATCACCAGGTATGGTATACGAGCTCGACCTGCTGTGGCGCTTAGGGTGCACTTATGATGCACGTGATCGCGCTTGGACGCGACTGCCGAGCTGCCGCCGCTCGCCACGCTTGCTCAAGACCGCTGCGACCCACTGCTTGCCATTGCTCAGTCACCTATCCGGATCGCTGGTTTATGGTATTACATATGACATTAAACATGCACCGAACCTACCTGTGCATTGAATGTGGTTCTGGGGGCTGCGAGCGAGGTAACTATCTCCCATGAAATCTTGCCGAGAAGCGGCCAGTGGCGCGAACAAATTTGTGTCAAACCGGCTGAACCACCTTCATGAGACGTTTAGTGAGTTTTTCCTTCGCTGCAACGATGGAGGATGTCTAATTTATGAGTTTTTATAGGTCTAAGTTGGTAAACCTAGTCGCAGCCGAGGTCGCGAATAAGCCGTTGACAGAGAGGTGGCACTGGGCGTTACAGATCAAGAATATAAGAGGATAGAGTACATGAGGTATGGATGAATGGAGTGTCATATGAGCGAGCTCGACGGGATGTGGCTCGTGGGTGAGTAATAAAATAATTTGAGCTACGAAATAATAGTTGTCCAGGGTCCATTTCCGCATTGGATGCAGCATAGAAAGTCTGTGGAGTCAATCTCCCCGTCCTCTTTCATGACAGAGCGCCCCGCGACCACTCAATCACCAGGACCGGCCTCAGTGATGGTCGCTGAGGGATCCATATTTGCTAGTGCAAGGTGCACGAGCTGGATTTCTGTCACATTCTACTGTCATTAACATTGAGCAAGCGGCAACTTTTTCAATACTAAAGTATTTACTTACAGGTCTGCTTCACGACACGATGCAATTACAGGATGAGTAGTCTTGCGTGGTGTGTTCAAAATTGACCGGGTTCTGGATTGTATCCTCCGCGTCTGAGGTGAGTGTTGAAAAATGGTCCATGTCTTGGCTGATGTAGAGAGGGACAACTTGAAGCTAGGGTGCTCGATAATAAGCGGTGGGGGATGCAAAGACTCTACTGCAAGGACCGTTGCCCCGCCACCAATTTATAGGCCAACTCGCATGACTGCGGGGGCCAAGGGCCACATCCAAACACTCAAACATACCCCTCGTCTACGCCGCTCTCACCGAGCGTATTATACCGTGCTGTCCTCAAGCCCGGTCCTCGATCTGCTGCTGTGCTGCCGGCATTGTTTGCCAATTTTTGGCATTTGCGTCGATCACTTTCAGCTCTAAAGCTCGCATAATTGTGTTGTGCGGTTGGCAGCGGAACTATTGTATTTTACAGGCAACCCGTCGGTGTGTATGTCACTCATGAAGTATCCAATCTCTAGCTGCTGTATGTCTTGAATCGTCATTGCTCTTCGAGTCTGTGTAGGCGCAGCACTGCCAGGTGCTTTGATATCTGCCCGCAGGGTAGATGGGTGACGGGTGTCGCAAGGTTTGCTGTGACGGCCACGATTTGAATGGACAGTGCTTGTGGCCCTGATCTCGTCAGTCCCAAAACGGTCAGATAAGATGCCACCCTTTCCCGCATTGTTTAGATCTGATGGCCACGCGTTGATCTAAAACCATTGACCGTAACGAATCAAGCAGTTCACCTTAGACCATCATCATCCTGTAATCCTACTACTTGGTGCCTTTGATTGCCCACTCTTGAGTTGACAAAGGGCCAGGATCCTTTGAACGGATTACAAGCTCCTGTTGCGGTCTTCCTCGAAGCTTGAAGGAGCACAACACGCCGAGGCAGGCCTATGTTCGTGTCGCTGGATCAGGTATAATTTGAGGTCTTGTGGAAGTGCGTTGTTGTTGATACGACTAACGTTGTTTCATTGAAGGCTTTCATTGTAGAATACTAGCACTCCGGTGGGCCGACCTTTTCGATCGTCTTAGGTTGCTCAGTTCGGTCTATTACTGTGATTATGGGCCTTTCTGTCATGTTTCGAAGCACACATATACCACTGGATTTGCCCGACTCAATGGCAACTTTCCGAACAACGCGGCTCTTTCAAGTTCCCGTGATCTCTACTACTTGCAGAAGATGAAGTGCTGCCTCAACTCAACGTACTCAAGTGTCACCTCTTTCCATCCAACTACCTATCCTTCTACGGTGAAATTACGCAAACTTTCCGTACGTCCGTCGGTCTTTCTCCGTTGATGGTGTGTCTCATGACCTCACTAACGTCTCACTAGAGGACCGTGAGAGACTGATCGATCTATGACTGGGACCCTTTCCTACATCAAGATATCGATTCTATCGCTCACAGCGAACAATGTCGAGACGGCGGAACAGGTGTGGTATCACCCATCAATACCGGCCAGAGTGTAAGCCGATGCTTGGAAGGAGCTGACGAGCATGGAACGTCCGCTCCGTGCTCGTTTTTTTTCCTCGTGTGCACGCGGCTCGTTTGAATGGACGACTTTGTTCACGGTCCAGATACAGAGATTGATATCATACAAGTTTTCACCAAGAATCTCTATTATATTACTGTCTAACCGGACATCTAGAAGTTGACAGGACGATACAAGCATGGCGGGTTTAGAACACTCGCAGGCTGCTGCGTTCCGAAAGAAGATACATTTGGGGAGGGAGTATAAGGTATATAAACTGAGTGTCAGCTCTCGAGTTTATTCACAGCTCACACAGTATTTTGCAGCCTGTGAAAAATGTCTTCGCTCGCAATGGTCATCTTCCACCGCACGGTGAGCACCTAATTCGCGACAATGCCCTGAATCTCCAACAGTGATTCAACGGCGTGATGTCTACAGGTTTTGACTAGCATATTGCTGTCGATGGTGGTGTCAAGCTATGCACAGGATGAGGATGCGCCAGTCATTGCATGCTTTAAGTCCGGCCTTACAGGCTCTTGCTCTTCCTTTGTGGACGACTTTTGCAGCTCTGACGGCGCCCTTTCGGTCAGTATACTCTTCTACTGCATACCCGATCATATGAATTTTCTGAATAGATATTGCGTGTAGACCTCTTCTGGGGACAGTGTTTCTCGTTGCTACGATACCTCTAATTTTCACTGTACGCATGTGTTCTGTATCTCTTCTCGACGCATGACTTACGTGCGCTCCTGTGACCTATGCTCCGTACTAGGTGATTTCACTGCCTGGTTCAATGGGACAGAGCCGACGCCGGGTACACCCATCGTCTACGACGTAGTCCATTGCGAGGAGGCCCTAGCTACTGCTTTGGTCAATTGCCCAATGGTACACTCGATCTATTCAGCGTATTCCGCCAAGCTGACGTTTCATTAGGGTGGTAGCGGCTATCTCGCAATCAACGAATTCATATTCACCGGACGTCCCAGCGATGGACCTTGCCGTACTTCAGCATTTTCCCCTTAAGCACTTCTGACGAAGGAATAGTGATTGATGAGGACTAATATAATATCAGGGTCAGACAATTGTTTGACACGTCGATAAAGAACTGCTATATGACTGTAGATATTTGCGCTCTGTAGCCCTGACTCAATGGTAGTTCTCAACTCGATGTCACTATCGGTCCGTTATTATTTTCGAGGATCTACCTAAGGTTATATGTAAGCTATCGCATCGCGGGAAGCGGGCGCTAGTTGTGTCACTCCCTTGGATCGGAACCATCACCTTCGGCTTGTTAGTGTTTGCTGAATACATGGACTATGCATGCCTCACGATTTAGCGATACGCTACGCTTATTGGATATGACACGACCGCATCATAGTGCTAGCTCACTCTCGTCGCTGTGGACCATGTGGTATGCGAAGTTCACGTTTTTCTTGAAACTGACAGCAGGTCCACATATGTCGATGTATACGCACACTCAGATTAATGGTGGCACGGCAAAGAGAGGTATGTTTCTGCGACCGCAACGCTTCAGCAGTCGGCTCACGTTTCCTTTCAGACACGGACTGCGACTTTCGATACGAAGATCAGAAAATATTATCGCTTGCCCCGCAGACTCCGGGCCAGCGGCAGGGGTTTACCGTCTCTATCTACTCTCTCAAATCGGATCCTATCAGCAATGAGGGCGGAAATACTATCCGAACTGAGTTGTTGTGCCTTGCCGTCTTCTTCGGGGCATCTCTGCGTTGCATGGACGCGCATCATCAATGGAAGCCCTCCAAGTCTTCACATGTGCATAGCTCGTACACTTCACAGGATCAGCGTGTTAAGAATTGGCACGTCCGCACCACGCTCTCCGCGGGACCTTTCTGACCTGTATTGCTATGAATCTTGTCATGGGACAGTCTGCGTGGCGTAAATGCTGATGATTGCTTGCTTGATAGATATCTGTGCCCCGATTGTTATTCCTCGGGAGTACGAAGTATCATGATGCAGCTTACTTGTTCTGTTGTTTACAGAGACTCGTGTTACCTCAGCCTTTTGCAATTTCAAGTGCACATGTGAGCTTTCATACGCTTCTTTGCCATTCATTCTCAACTGACATCACGTTTGATGGCCTCGCCACCGTCTCGCTATAATGTGGCGACGGGGATTGAGTGATAGAAAGATCACTAGAACCCTTTCCCAATATCCAGATCTCATCGGCTTTAAGGACAGCGTCGGGACGGCGGAGTGAGCCTTACCATCCACTGATACCAGCCAGCGGTATAGGCCGAAGATTGTATAGAATTGAGGACGGTCGTTACAACATCCGGAGGCTCGCTCGCTTGTGCGCGTGGTGCTCACTCCTTCCTTAGACAGGTCCACACGTTTTTCTTTGTATATTCTACATGTCTATGACGGGAAGGGCATAACGTTAGCAGCAATATGCACGTCAGATCCCGCTATATACATGATCTGCGACCATCGCGGGCGGTGAGCATTTCGAACACTTTGCAATTCTTTTGTCGGGCATTGAAATCTTGACAGGGTGGGGCGAGCATGGTGGACTGAGAGTACCCGAATGCTCCCAGAAAGAACATATCTTTGGAGACGGATGAGGATATAAGCTGGCTGTTGTCAACGAGGTGGCGGCCCAGTCTTCGGCAATCCTCACCCAATTCTCCTTCACTCAACCCGCAATGGTTTCGCTTGAACACATGGTAAGTATTTCATCTTTGATCTTTCGCCGAGGGCTCAATAGTATCGTCCTTCTAGCTTTTGGTTGGCACCCTGCTGTCCCTGTTACTCATCCGGAGTCACGCGCAGGGCCCGGTCATTACCTGCTTTGACACCGGCCTTGTAAACGACTGCACCCCTGTGGTGGACAACTTCTGTAACTCTCTGGACGCCGTTCTTGTCAGCACACTCCCATATAAACATAGTTGACTATGTGATTGACCTGATCCCTCTTCTTTGCGTGATGTAGATCCAGCCTCAAAATACCGTTGCTCGTTGCTTCCATCTCAATGACAACCACTGTACGCCTCTTCACTCCATATCATGTCGCGCAATTCATTGACACTATCTTATTTGAGCTAGGTGATCTCACGGCTTGGTACAATAGCTCAGGCACAGTCTCGCAGCATCTCGACGCGACCAACTGCATACTGTCTATGAACACTGTCATTGCAAACTGCCCGATGGTACGTACTGTTTCCGATGTGATGGTATACTCTATGACATGAAGTCTGCTTCTAGGGGGGTAGTGGCTACTTTGCTATAAACCAATTTATATTCACAGTCGATCCCAACGATGGCGCTTGCCGCACATCGGCGTTCCCCCTGTGAACTTAATGGTAGTATCACGAGTTGACTCTGGGAAAGTCCTCCTAATCGGGCTTTGATATATCCAGTAATATCTCATAACCTACCGTCAACTATATCATCTTGTTTGCAGTTTGAGGCACCGGAAGCGTTCTTAAAATTTCGGTATCAAGCGCAGAGTGCACGTTGTGCTACATTACTATGGGGCTCGCGGCAGCTTCAGTCAGGCATAGCAGAATCATCTGAACACATCTGAATGTCTGAAAACCACGCGCGGCAAACAGAGTCAAACCCTTACCTCTGGAGACCCTTCCCCCCCGAGGAGATTGCTATCCTGATCATGCAGCATGAACTCTGTGAGTCACCACAACCGGCGGAATCTGAGACTACGCACGGTGCTCATAGATGTTTTGACTCAGACTCTCATTTGGTTGGAGCGGCATGCAAGACGACAAATGAGAGCGAGTCGTATAAGCTTCCGCGTTCTCGTTGTGATTACTTTCTAACGCCTGCAGGTAATTGATCGTCTTCTGAGTCTGGCTCTCGGCATTGTACTACACTGCCGAGAGACAGACCCTTACCACCGTTGTGCGCAAGTTCCGTCATGAGTCGGAACAGACATGGTACCAGGTTTCTATCACACGCCGTGCGCTTTCAATAGGCCCTATATAAGCTGGTTTGTCAATGGCATATTTGGGCAGATCCAGCAACCTTCCTACAGCATGGCTTCTATCCACCGTGCGGTGAGAACTTCTCCATCTACCGTTGTCTTTGTTTCTTTGAAGCTAATACATCCTGTGCACAGCTCGCATCCGGCCTCATCCATCGTTGTGATGCCGTGCAGTGCACAAAACCCCACTACCGATTGTTTCAGTAGTGGGATCTCTGGAGACTGTTACAGCTTCATACACAATTTTTGCACATCGTTTGGAAGCATCAACGTCGGTTTTGTAACTCCTAACATTACAGCGCTTTGTTCTCACAGCTGTTGTGGGTCATTCCACAAGACAGCATTTCTCGTTGCTTCGGTATAGATGCCAAAGGAAACCATTGTACGTGTTGTCACTGGATAGATTACGCTATAGATGATAAATTGGTTTCTCCGTGCTGTGATCATCCGCAGGCGATTTAACGGCTTTCCACAACAGCTCAACGTCGGCAGGTGGCACCTCGGGAAACTTCAACGCAACTCATTGTACAATATCCCTCAATGCCGTCAATGCTGACTGCGCCATGGTACGTGCCATAAATAAGCCTTTGCTCATATTGCCTGATGACTGGTTATGGTCAGGGTGGTAGCGGCTTTATCCATCCGACTGCTTTCATTTTTACCGCCGATCCCAATGACGGGTCTTGCAACGACAATTCTGCTTTTAGCCAGTGATAGATAAATATTCAGAGGAAACATCAGCCTAGTCTGTGACGTATCAATTGCCAGATGTTCCGTATGAACTCTAGCGAGCTATGATTCACTGCGAAAGTTCGTGTCGAGCAATAGTAGCGTCATCTTGGACGCGACGCGAGAAAACGCGAGAATATGCGCACGTGATCGTGTTGCGGCTTATCTTTACCTTTCCTGGGCCTTATGATGGTACTTGTCCAGGGCTGCGCATTCGCGCTTCTGGGTCC
>JAAIFI010000234.1:0-51494 GCA_011032875.1 Phlebia tremellosa
CTCTGATTTGGAGGTCTTAACCAAACGTTCGGAACTAGATAGTTCTTTAGTGGAAGGTATCGATAATCGGACGAATGGAGGCTTACCAGAAAGCATAGCGACTATTGTGAGTATCTCATTGCTGCAGGTGAATTCTGGGCTGACTATCAACATCTTTGCCATCTACGTTGGACCAACAATCAGCATCACCGTTAAAGATCATGCAACTGTATGTGGGGACGTACTTGAGGATCCAGTGGGAATTCGGCCATCATCTTGCCCAGATCAGTGATATTGCCCTCGTCATCCAGAGCAGCGAGATAGTTGAGCAACTCGAGTGCGCGCATCAAGGTCTCAGGAGCAGGTGCATCAACATAATCGAAACGGACGAGATCCTAGGCATATCCATAAGAATCGCTAGAGAAGCTAAGGGAGGTACAAGACTCACCTTGATGCCTAGCTTGACGAGCTCCAAGACAGCGTTCGCTAAATTGCTCCGCAAGATCTCAGGATGTGTCTGCTCCTCCAGCTCGGTCATGAAGTCCTTCTCCGTGTACAACCTGAAGCACTTCCCGGGCCTTGTCCGCCCCGCACGACCCGCCCGCTGTTGCGCGCTCGCCTTCGAAATTGGAGACACGAGGAGCGACTCGACACGTATACGTGGGTTGTACACCTTTTGTTTTGAGAACCCAGGGTCTACGACGTACACGATGCCGTCAATTGTCAATGACGTCTCAGCGATATTCGTGGATACGACCACTTTCCGTCCTGGTGGGCCGTCAGGACTGCGAGCATCGGGTGCAGGATCGAAGATACGCTGTTGTTGTTGTGGGGGCAATGACGAGTACAATGGAATGCATATGAGCGGGCCGACAGAGGTTGGGTCCTGGTTTATCAAGTCGTCCGCTTCCAACTTAATCTTCCGGCACGCGTCTTCGATCTCCTCCTCACCAGTGAGGAAAAGCAAGATGTCTCCGGGCTCCTCGGCGCGATGTATCATGAGCACAGTACGGATTGCGGCCTCGACGTAATCCGGTTCTGGCTGCTGGGTGTAGAATACCTCTACAGGATGGGTACGCCCCGGTACCTTGAAGAGTGGTGCGGGTGTCTCTGAGCGGAGAGAGAAGTACTTTTGAAACTTAAGGGCGTCGAGGGTTGCCGACATGACTATGATCTTGAGGTCAGGCCTTCGTTTGGCAAGAGCCTTGAGGAGGCCCATGAGAATATCGGTAGCCAGTGTACGTTCGTGTGCTTCGTCCAAGATGATTGTCGAGTATCGATTCAGGTCTGGATCGTTCATAGCCTCCCGCAGTAGCATACCATCCGTCATGTACTTCAAGAAGGTCGTGCCAGGCTCCGTCATATCCTCGAATCGGATAGAGTACCCGACCTGCTTGCCAAGCGGGACGTCCATCTCGTCAGCTACACGCTTGGCTACGGACATGGCGGCGACTCGTCGGGGCTGTGTGCATGCTACCAGTTTGCCCTTGACGTGGGGTAGGTCCGAGTAGCAGACGAATTGAGGTATTTGAGTCGTCTTCCCGGATCCAGTCTCTCCGACCATGACAATAATCTGGTTCGCGTTGAACTTGGAAGAGGATTAGTCCTGTGAACGGTCTGATCCTTGGGTAGAGAAACGAGACTGCAATGAGCTCACCATTTTATAGAAGTCCTCCATCTGAGTGAACACTGGCAATTTTTTGCGCATCTCTAGAATTTTTCTGTATTGCGCAGTGTGTGGCATTTTTGTGAATGGATTCAGGTCATGTTCCTGTGTGATCGATGAGATTTCTGCTTCTGAATGAAAGATTTCGCGAGCACTGACCAGGGCCTTCGTAACCTGCGCGGCTTGAACATTGCGAGGCAGGAAGCCGTATAGAGGCTCTTTCGTCGACGCAATTGACGAAGAGCTCTGTACTGGAGGCGCTTTCGTATAAGGGTTGTCGCTGGGCATGACGAAACTGGAAGAGATGGACGACGTTGAGAGCAAGCTGCAGATTGCCTCTATCGACGCGCGCATGCAGAAATTCATCCTCTCAATTACGTAAGCGCATACTCTTCGATAAGCGCGCAGCGCAGCCAACTTTCTCCCAACGTCATTTAACCAGAATTGCATGCTCTCAAGGTTTGTGACCCAGGCTTCAGCTTTTATAGTACTGCACACGTCAAGACCTATTGCCGCAAGTTATCGCCTAACTTTCTGTCTTGGAAGCTCGTGGTGGATCGATCTCGCTCCAGCACGCACTTCCAAAGTAAGTCGGCCATAAAGCTTTAAAAGCGAAGGCGAGTCCCTAGGAGCGCAGCCAGCGAGGTCGAGATCGTATCCAGTATGTACCACTTCAAACGCAACACCCGATAAATACGGAGTCTCACGGGCTTCGTTACTTGTCCAGGATTGTTAACGTGATCGTTCCTTTCAAGCCGCTTGAGTAGAAGTTGACGCTACTTGCCTACACGCATCCTCGCACGCCCCTAGTCCGCACTGGTAACACCATTCACGTATTAAAAGAGTAGACCTGCATCGAGCCAGCTATTCGACATTACTATCTTACTCCATTCAATGGGGTTTACACGGATCTTGCTACTACATAGTAGTATGCAGTGAAACTCAGTTGGTTATCCACTACTACGTGGAGCAAACTTCCGGAGGATTCTACCCGACGCACAGAGTAATATCATTGGTGAGTAACAGATTACTGTCAAGATTGAACCGTCAGGCTCGCCTTATTTTAGAGACTCTGTCCTTGAAACCCCTGTTATTCTGCGCCCGTCGAGTTGCAATTCAAATCGGGCGCTAGTAGCGACATGTTTCACAGGTTTCCTCGGGTTCCCAAGAAGTTATTCCTGTGGATCTCGAAACGTTTGCGAGCTATGGATCTGGATTATTGCGCATGTTCCGCCCTTTATATGATAAAGCGACAACGCTCAGCATGAAGCAGATACTTTGCCACTTTCTACCACCATAACATCTGTGCGTTCTTTTATCCACGTCCGTTGTGCTATCCTGACCAAATGAACAGATAATTATGGAGCAGAATACTGCAGTACTTTTCATTCTTGTTGGCTTTGTAGCCCTTGTGGTTACCAAGCGACTCCTCACGAACAACCATTCGCTGAATAATATTCGCGGATCACCGCGTTCTTCATGGCTATTCGGTACCCGTCTCTTATCTTGGTTGTATCTACCATATCTCAACGCAGCGTATATTTCAGGCAATATCAAGGATTTCTTTTATCAAGACAATGTTGGTGACATGGACTTCAAGTTCTTGCAGGAATACGGGGCCGTTTGGCGTATGTTCCAACCCTTCGGAGTAAGTGATATGGTGGTTAACCAACGTGAGTTTTTGGCTGACGGACTTGTCAGACCGACATGCTTGTTCTGGCCGATCCTAAGGTAACGCATGATGTAGCAGTAGCTCGATGATAACGATCTCATCATGGAATTTTCACGCAGGCGCTACAGCACGTTCTGCAGAAAGGGGGCTACAATTATAGCAAGAGGAAGGAGATCAGGGCTTCATCTCGCCTGATTATGGGACGTGGTATTGTATGGGCTGTCGGTAGGTCTTTCTTGCTGAACCTGGTGCAGTCAATGTTGACTTTGCACAGGCGATGTACATGCACGTCAGAGGAAGATCATGGCTCCGGCCTTCACCCCCGCTCAGATTCGTACTTTCCTGACCATGTTTAGGGCAAGCGCGGTAAAGGTCAGTATGAATGTATTGCGATCCTCAAGCTGTCAAACTGACTTCCTCGTTTCCACGTTCCAGCTTTCGCAGAAGTGGAAGGAGGAGGTGATCTCTCAATCTGAGGAAGGGAAGGACGTTCCCGTAAACAGATGGCTCGCCCGAACCACCCTCGATATACTTGGTGAAGGTACGTCACAACCCCTATATCGCAGTTTTTACCATGTTTAATATTTTTTTTTTCTTCCAGCGGCGTTCGAGTATGACTTTGGTGCTATGGATAATCAGGAAAACGAAGTGAGCAAAGCGTATCACAACATGTTGTAAGTTGGTTAGAGATCTTCGGATGTCCCATCTCCTGAAGGCTCTCTCTAGCTCTGATTCCGCGCTGCACCCTCCCATGTGGGACATCCTATTCAAAGCTCTCTGGAAGTACATCCCGGAGCCGATCTTGGAGCTCGTTCGATTCATCCCGACCCGCGAGTATTCGCGTTTCCGCGGGACGTTGAATCTTATCGAAGGTCTTTCGCGGCAATTGGTATCTGAGAAGAAGAAGGTCTTTATATCGGGTGATAAAAAGAGCAAGGACGTGATGAGTATACTCGGTCAGTTGAATTTTCGGCTAGCTCACCGTACCCTCGTTCATGTGTTCCCTTCAGTCCAAGCCAATGCATCTGAAGATCCTGGTTCACGGTTGAGCGACGACGAGATGATCTCCCAGATGGCGACCTTGACATTGGCTGGCCATGAGACTACCGCCAACACGCTCTCTTGGACCCTATGGGAGCTTGCGAAGCATCCCGACTTCCAGGACAGGATGCGCGCCGAGATCGAGATCGTACGGGGAAAAGTCGCGGAACGAGGCGGTACCGACTTCACTCTCGAGGATATGGAAGGCATGCAGTATACCAATGCTGCGCTGAAGGTATTTGCCCCTGAATCTTTGGTGTCATCCGTTGTACTCACCATCGATGTCTAGGAAACGCTCAGATATCACCCTGCCGTCTATCATCTCTCCCGCATCGCCCTCAACGACGACGTCATCCCTCTGGCTTCCCCCATCTATGGGAAGTCAGGAGAGACTATCTCGGAGATTCCGATCAAGGCTGGACAGAACTTGCTCATCAACATCTGTGCATACAATCGGTAAGCACACGCGAACCTACGCTTACAGTCTTCGCTTAGGTCTGACTACCTGAATAGAAACCCTGACGTGTGGGGGCCGGACGCTCATATCTGGAATGCTATGAGATGGGTTGATACGAACGTAGAGAAGGAGAACAAGGTCGGCGTCTATGCGAACCTGTAAGTGCAAGAGTATTGTCACATCACGCATGGAATAACCGCTAACATGCATCCAATCCTAGAATGACTTTCTGTCAGTGTTATTGAGCTCTCTGCTTGGTCGATTCTCCAACTTACTATGTTTTGATCTTGTTTTAGCTGCTGGTGTTCGCAGTTGCATCGGTTGGCGGTTTACGTGAGTATTTAACATCCATCCCTTTACTTCTTTAGACCTATGTTGAACGCATCCTTCGCAGAGTCATTGAGAGCCTGGCTCTCCTTGTGGAACTCATTGAGAATTTCAAATTCTCCTTGCCTCCGGACAAGCCTGAGATTAGACGTCTGCCAACGGGACTCATGATACCCATGGTCCGAGACAAGATGCACGAGGGCGTGCAGATGCCGTTACATGTATCTCTTGCTCGTGAGGCATAAGCCTACGCGTGCTGTTACATTTTTACCCTGACATTCACATAGTTTCGAGGACCACAGTCCATACGATGTATCTTGTAAAGACCGGGGACCTATATCTACCCGCGGACTGAGCTGTTACACTGCGTTGAACTCTCATACAGAATGCTTGATATGTAGACTGACTTCGAGGGTGTGATATCGAGAGAAAGGACGCGTTCGGTTCGGCTCGTCGAGCCGGAAGCTTCCTGCGTAGGGCGTCTATTAGACACGTGGGAATACCGAGATGATCTTCAGGGCTCGGCGAGTCAATCGACTCGCTGCTATTGACCACAACTGTATCGGCAAAAGCGCGTTCTCGTAAACTCTCATCGCACAATCTTGGTCAAACCTTTCGTTTGCAGCTTAAGTGACTCAGATCTATCAATCGCATGACCATACCGATGGAGGTCGATGGAGTTGCAAATGTGGAATTGATAACTGAGCTCGAAGGTCCGTTGCAGACCGTGTCGTACTGCGTGAAAGCTGATCCAAATCTGACGACAGGTCACGACGACCGAGCTTGGTTTGTGGCGTGGAATCCCGTAAGACCCTTGCTCGCGTCCTGTTCTGCGGACAAGACCGTTCGTCTCTACAACTACACTCTACCGCCTGCCGCCGATGGATCGGTAAATGCGCCAAGTTTCTCACACAACACGACGATACCCACTGGCCATACTAAGACAGTCCGCGCGTTGGCGTGGTCGCCTTCGGGCGAGACTCTTGCTACGGCCTCATTCGACGCAAATATTGGGATCTGGTCTCAGGAAGAAGCTGAGGACAGCGGGAGTTCTAGAGGAGAGTGGGAGTGCATGAGCTTGCTGGAGGGCCACGAAACCGAATGCAAGAGTGTAGCCTACTCCAGCAATGGAAATCTGCTGGCGAGTTGCAGCAGAGATAAAACTGTCTGGATTTGGGAAGGTGAAGCTCACATATCTCTTGATTCCTACCGTTATGCTCATCGAATTTAGTACACCCTGACTCGGATTTTGAGTGTATGGGGGTCTTGATGGAACATAGTCAAGACGTGAAATGCGTCGCTTGGCATCCAATCGAAGAGGTCAGTACTCCATGTCCATCTTCTTCCCGTATGACATGCCTGATCAAATATTGAACCTATACTGACATCACACCAGTACAGATTCTTGCTTCAGCTTCCTACGATGACACTATCAAGTTATATGTAGACGACCCCAGCGACGACTGGTTTTGCGCTACTACGCTGACCGAGCATACCTCGACCGTTTGGACTCTGGCGTGGGAACCCGAACAAGGACGCTATCTTGCATCTGGATCCGACGATTGTACAATTCGCCTGTGGCGACGGATACCAGGCACTGACTTGCGGTTCGAGTCTGCGGCGATAATCAAGGCCCACGAGGGAAGTGTCTACTCTATCAGCTGGACACCTGCACACACAAGCACGGCTCGCCAAGACGGTCGGCGTGATCTAGGGTGGATAGCAAGTACAGGGGCGGACGGTGCTATACGCATCTGGCATATTGTGGTGAGGATTCATTGTCTTTTCCTGGTGCCGATTTCGTCCTGACCGGTCTACGAACAGGAGGTCCAAGATGAAAACGACGCTGGAAAGTCGAAGATCGAGCATCGTCTTTTGGCTGAAGTTAAATCTGCGCATGGCGTCTTCGACGTCAACAGTGTTGCTTGGTGCCCTAGGGTGGGCATGCGAAATGTGTTCGCTACAGCGGGTGATGACGGGCATGTGAAGGTATGGAGAGTCAATACATAAATTTACTTAGGCAGATCTCAGGACATATACAACTATTCTTGCTGGAATTTACTTGTGAGCCTCTCTATGATGTCCGCACAAAATTCGACAATAACCTTTCTTGCGATATGTGCGTGATTATGCTTCCACAAAATAAATTCATCAGCTCATAAACCATCTGCAGATCGTAATCCTAAGCTTCTAATCTGCTGGTCTAGATGATATACTGCCCGAAACACTCTCAAGAAGTGGATGCCACCTGGACCTGTTTGATAACAAACAAGGTCTCTGGTCCGGGTGCCGCAGAAAGGTGCAGCCTGAACATGGCCTTCTTCCCCTCCTTATCCTTGCCCTCGAAAACGGTGTCCGAAATGAGTGACCCCCCGGTGGTGCTGGCAGCATTGTAGCCGTCTATGCCCTTGCCAGATTCCACAACTCCGGCCTTGAACGCACCGGCCGTAGGGTTGGTCCATCCCTACCCCGACGAGTATGTTGTTCAGCCCATGTATTGATGACAGGAAAATCAGCTTACAAAAGACACGTCGAAGTGGTGCTTGTCGTCCAGGGAGACACGGAAAGCGGTCCCGCCTGTGGCACCCGTCAAGATAGTGTGGTCGCCGTTACAGGCCGAGAACACCAGCTGAGAGAAGCCACTGGTGCTCCCCGGGGCCGTCCAGTACCTCCCGGAGTCGAAATAGGTGTCGAGGAGGAGCAGGTCGAACTGGGTCTCGTTCTTGACCGTGCACTGCACCCATCTGAACTTTTCCTTCAGCTCTTTCGGCGGCTCAGGGATTAGCTCCGCAACGACCTAGTCAGAGAAGACGACAGCCCGGTCAGCATGTCAGGGGCACTGAAAGGCCAGGGATGAACTAACGTCTGCGACTTTCTTGGCGAGCTCAGCTCCGCTAATGATGGTTGTTATGATGCTGACGATAGACATGCTGAAGAGTATGCGGTAAAGGAGTACAGAAGACTTCTTGGGCAGCACAACGGTGACCCTTTCGCAGGTTTTATAGCAATTCAAAGCGCCTCTAATAATCTGGACCAGGTTCTATGCTTCAAGAACGGGACACCCAATGTCAAGGTGTTCAGGAACAGGATTCGAGCAAGTGAAAGGCTTCCATGCCTTTCACAGCATCTTCGACAACAGAATACTTTCATCTCGCCACTCGAGTTCTACAAATGCACGTCACGAGTCTTTCGACGAGTGGTGATCAAGGCACGTTTACCCCCATGGTTGTACCCAGCCCCGTCGTCTTGACTGAGTCTTCGCAAAACATAGCAGGATCCCATTAGAGGAATCGCGAGGTGTGCTTACACTGCGGATGGTACATCGTGTATTCTCAGTGGCGTATCAAAGGATGTTCACTCAGGACGACCTGCGTCACGTTGCCTTGGCTCTAATTTCATTTACGGCTCAACACAAAGGCCACCTGAGTGCATCCAGCACGCAACTCCCCATTCTGGTCATCTGCTGCCAGGCCCATCAGGTTCCATTACGCTCTACCGCACGTTCCAGATACAATATCTGAGCTCGAGAGTTGAGAGTTCGCATGTTGGCAACCAAAGTCGTGCAATTCAGCCTTCCATCCTGACGACCATCGCGTGTTCGCCATCGGAAGAAGCTTGCTCCCGAGTATTGAGAACTCCTTGACGAGCCGCAGAAGTGGCATCGGCGCGCAACGTAGTCCGACCACCACAGGAACTCTGGTATTTTTTATTACCAATCAGAGGCACAGAGGAGTCGTTGTATGCATCAAATTGGCATATGATGTTGACATTCAGCCTGAATCTGACTGAGTTTGGAAGAGCCAGGTCTCCGGAGTCGTTTTTACACGCTGTGAGCCAATGTGAAGAGGACACCGATAGAAGAGATGATATTCATTACACGACCGAACCGAAAGCACAGAGAAAAAATTGTTTTGAAGTGGGCGAGAACAAGGAGTAACACTCTATTCATCTCCAACTGAGCGTGCTATCGTTCGCTCAACCTGTCGTGCAAAGATAAGAAAAACAGAGGGGTGAACTCGACACAGTGTTTATAGTACAGAATTGAACGGCGAGACACTTGAAGTTGTACATCGAACATCGAATATTGAACGACAAGGGCTGCGGACTAAAGGCGGATGCTAGCGAGCGTACACCCCGCTTACGCCACATGCATCTCATAAGTGCGGAGGGAAACAACTGTATTTCCCCTCTTTCCCCTCGTGGCAAACGGTAACAGAAACTGCATGAGCAAAGGCTGTAGAATATCTGAACGAGACCGGTAGGCGGAGCAAGAAGGGCGGGGCAGAATGATGCTATCAACATACTATGGGCTTACAACTTGAGAGTTTAAAATTATTCGCCAAGTGTCTTGGGAATAGGTTTTTCGCCATTCTTCCACCAGTCCCATATAGTCCTCCCTGACAAGCCATCCAACGCTTTCAAGTAATCAGCATACACCACTGCATTCTCCGCCGTCGGCTTATTCTTGGTACTCGTGATGCACGAAGCCGTCTTCTTTGTGGTTCCTTGCCAATCTTCCGTGTTGAAATGTATGCCTTTGGGCACGTCGAGATCAAGACGAATGCGCGCGATCTTCTTCGAGTTATCATTGTAGATCTCGATCCCTTGTTTCACATCAAAGTAAATATACGGCATAGAAGACCATAACAATAATGTGTTTGAACCCACCAACGACCTTATCGGTGCCATCACCGAGACGGCTAAGAACAAGTACGTCAACCGAAAGCATAAAGGAAAGTCGAGCTGGTATGATATCTACCCTTTGTATGTATCGACCTTGCCCATCTTAAAGCTTCCGAGCACATCACAAGCGTTCCCTGCCGCCTCTGTGTATGTCTTGCAGTCTTTCACCACTTCGCCTGACATGATAAGCTCGAGATCGGATATGCTTCCGGTGAAGAGTGGTCGGGATGACAGGACTAGTGACGATTGCGTGCAAACATTGCTGGTGCACTAGCGGACTTATATACGAGAGTGGATTGACTCGATGACATGCACCAGTGTGTAGAGTGCCGCACATCAATCAAGACAAGTCGCACTCAAGTCGCAGTGAACGGAGAAGTCGCATGCCCGACGCTCCGTTACAGGAAGCACGCAACTTGCTTCATACTACTGTCCTGCACCAATGCAGGACGACAGATGTACTAAATGCAACACATCTCATAAAAATTGAGTACGCCAGCCATAACAATATAAAACTCACCTTGCTTCCCTTCAACGTCGAATTGAAATTGGATTGAGGCCGTCTTACGCAAGGCCGGCAAAGATCACGTTCGTGAAGGCGATGGACTACGTCACATGCCTGGCCCAACTCCCCTATCACGAGGCGAGGCGGACAGCCGTGCAAAGGACGATACGAGCAAGGTGTCATATTTCATGCGACATTATCTTTTGAGGCACGGGCGCACATATAGCGCAGGGTCATATGCGCCAGCTAATAACTACGTGAGTCAAGGGAACTCAACACAAGCGGAGAGAAACTGTACTGTGAAAAAGTAATCATTCAACATGTCTGAGCGATGATTGTGGGGAGCAGAAAGAGCTGTCCTGTCTGATGTGTGAGCATGTATAGATCCGACGAGCGAGTGGTAGGTGACGCTGTTACTTCAACACTATTCATATATCGTAGCCCGGGGAGTGTTGTCGAACGGTGTCCGCGATGCCACTCCTTGGATTTCGACCTGTTGCAGTAAATTCCTGAGTGTGCTCAATGTATGGCAGCGGGCCGAAAAAACCATACAAAGTTTCACGAACGCGAAGCTACTGCACGGTATGTACGGCAGTCGAAGAAATCTAAACAGTAACAGGTCTGCTCACCACGAGCGAACTTACCACTTATCGTACAGCTTCAACGATACTACCCAACTTGCTATTCTCACGGTCAGCACCGCATGTCATTCTGTGCGTCCGGGAGCGCGGTATTCGGCAATTCTGGCAGCTCTCAAAACATTTCTTGAATATCGATCTGTGGTCGTAGACGCAGTTTTAGAATAGAGAGTTTATATATACGCAAAGTGACTCGCCTCCACGACAATGCGTTGCCACATACAGGCATCCCTTATCTAGCGAGTAGTAATCAAGTATCGTCAAGTATGCTGTGGCCCCGTACCTAACGTCGGCAAACCTACCTGCCCATCCTACCCAGCATCCACTCTCCCCACTTGCCGCTCTCGGGCACACAATGCACCTCCTCGAGACTCGGAATAGATGCGGGTGACCTTGCTCGACGTCACAACATGCAACGGGAGCGCCTGCGATTCTGCTCAACCACAATGTGTGTCCGTTCGTCCGTTGGTCCAGCGGGGCAGTTGCGAGTCAGTAATATATCATATAGCGAACTCTCGATAGAGCGTGCCGTGGTTCCGCATCTAAAGAGGAAGTCAGGTGTGAGTATCTTGTGTACCCTTAGTCTGGAGTCCGAGTCGTGAGTTATCACAAGACTGCGATTAGACCTGCCGACAGTGCTAAAATGTGTGGGTCAACGGCCGTACGCTCGTGTCACTGTTGGCAGATTTCTCGGGGTAAGTACACAGAAGTATACAGAAGTACATACATCTAGACTTCCTAATTAATTCCATCTGATCTGACGATGGCTTCCTCGACGTTTCCTTCATCAGGGATCCCTGTCCACTAGAAAAGAAAATATGTTTGCTATAGCGACATACCAGCGCATGAAGACGACTGTACTGCTTTGAAGAAAGTTCCATACTTGAATTGTCCGGTGAGACAACTCTATCAACTGAGAGACTCACCGGGCAACACCGTGGATGAGTACGTCACGCTGTTTATTTTGATATAGCCTCGTCCACTACAGAAAAAAAACACAGACCGTCTGACACGCTCATTAAGAAAGAAGAACACGTCTGCGTCGCTCGCGTGTATTCGCTTGATGTGAGTACTTGTAAGGCGCAAGTCTTTCAAGATTTGGCAGCCGAATGAAGCCTATAGCGAGCCAATATAGTCGGGCTTTGTTCCCCGGTGAGCCGCGAGATCCAGCTTATGTGTTTAAATGGGTAGAGTGCACCGTAGCATGAGCTGAATGAATGTCACTTTTTGCTAGTCTTCGCTGCCGACCGTACACGAGCAAGGAAGACAGTCGTTCTTTTCCGAAAGCGCCAGTGCACTATAGCACGCGCATTTGCTGACTAATCTTGAACATACTAGCGCTTGGCGACACCCCGAGCTTTGTCTAGCAGACTTTAGGCTTAGCGTGCACTTGCTCACCTTGAACCGTCATATAATTACTCAAGCTTTATGTCGTGTTTCTGAATGTTCTTGAGGATCATCGCTCACTCACAACGGCCAGCTAGCCGTCAGACGGCGTTCCCGATGTTCCCGAAGACTACTATGTGAGTCCGCGTCGGGCAGGCTAGCAGCTTTTGGGTGGCAACTATATCAAGAGCTGCAAGTATCATCTACCTCCCCCGGCATAATGCGGCATTGACTCCAGCCTTCAGGGTGATCTGTGCAATCCACGGTCCTATAGATGATATATACCTTCACCAAGGATTTATGTGCAGTTTTGTCTATAGTAATTGCTTCATCGGCCCTCTTGTAATGGCCCCAGAGATTAGCAAGATCAACGAAACCGTAGGACAGGTAACGATTTATGCAGACTGCGATCGAATGTACGAGCTACTCATACCGTCTCCTCTAGAGGAAACAAATTAGCAAACAAAGGGCTGGGGCCGCCGTCAAATGGAAAACTAAAATTCCTTCTTGATACATCTTAGCCATATTTTTGTCGCAGGATTATTGGCAGGAAATTCCTTAGGTACTGTTCCAGCCGTGTTCCTTCAATTTTTTCACTGAATGATCGGATTGTGTGTGGCAGAGAATATAGATTCTACAAGTACGATATACACTATCTACGCTTCGAAGAAGACGACAAAAGGATCGGAGTGGACGAGATCCTCTTGGTAAGTACCTGGAACATCGTGTATCAGTGTCAATGCTAACGATCAACACGCAATTTGCGGTACAGCTGTGGGACTTACTCCCTATTACCAGCAGCAGCACCGATTCCACCTGGTACGCCTAACAAAGAAAACAATGGGCACCCAGATGAACATGCAGCACTCTGCACTGGTTCCCGGAACAAATTTGTCGTCCTTGTCCACTTTCCCCAACTCTCTGAGCTCGCCATCCCCTTCTCCTACAATCTGCATCATGACCCTCCCTACGGACAGCATGTACGCCTCAATCGCCTTGCTCTCATTGTTCTTCGCAACCATAAATCGCGTGAACGTCTCGTCCAACACACACTTCGCCATGATGTTGTCGATCCAGCTACCACCGGTCTCCTCGACGAGGTAGTGCATGTAGTGGTCCTTGTCTGAGATGTAGAAGACATGGACCTTATCGTCGATCACGGTGGCAGAGATCGGCGAGCCGACCAGTGGGTTCGCGGGGAGGATCGATGTGTTCCACTCGCTGTCAAGACAGACGAGGCTCTTGGACGGCTCCTGGAAGAAGATGTAGATCTTATCCTCCGAGTCGGGAAGAAAGCATGCTGCTAGCTTGCTCTCGGAGTGGAGCTGCTTCGACGGAGCACCCTCGTCTTCCACCCATTCCTCCTCATCATCATCGTAACGGAGCGCGGCGAGAGCGGACGAATTCGCGATATAAAGGATCAGAGCGGTGCTCGGGCTGAGAAGATACGATGCCGGGGAACCTGGGCGAACGCCTTTCGCAAGAATATCTTGGTCATCCCACTTATCGCCTGCCCAAAGCTTGGACGTGAGACTGCCGTTGTCGGTGTAAAGGAAATAGGTGCCTCCTTTGTCACTGAGGTTCATCGCGCCACCGGCAGACAGGAGAACACGAGTGAGCTTTCGGAACTGAGCCATGATTTTGAACGGAAAATGGAGTGCAGAATCGTAGGTCAATGAACACCACACTTTTAATACTTACCGTGACTGACGCCTCATCCTCACAAATCTCTAGTATTTGCGTTTGTTTGTTGGCGATATCACTTCTCGGTGGCAGCTTGAACGCCCTTAGCTCTGGATCCGTTCACGCGAACCCTTGTACAAGGTTCAAGAATTATAGGTAGACCCTCAGAAACAAGGAGACATCGAACTTTGCGTGCGCAGTATCTCTATTTCATCATCTTTCCCTTCTGATTGGGTAACGTTTTCACACCCGCCTGCCTGTGTCCGCTTTCAGACGTGCTCTGATACCTCGCTGAGGAATTCGAAGCCTACATAAATGGCGTTGTTAGCTAAGCACTAAAGGGTAATCTGCACTCCGTAATCCGGTGTTTGTGGAAGGCTATGAGCTGTTCACAAAGCTACAGATATCCATACTTCAAAAGTGCGTGTCTTCAGGCCCTCGTGGCTAACGTATTCATCAGACCCTGACAACATGTGTTCAGCAGATGGGACTGTACTGTCCACATCCTGCGGGTCACATGTTCCAGTTCACTGCGGCGGGGCAGCGTCATTCGAAAAAAAGCGCGGGGTCTTCAGGCTCGTCTGTACAACCATGGGCATCTCTCTCGAACACAGTTTACACTTCAAAGCTTCACAGTCTATAGAGCCATCTACGCCGTTATCAATGTTCTTGCGGCGCTCAGTCTGACTTCTTTCTCCTGGCCCTTAGCTTCACTTGCAATCATATGTAATTATTTACCCTCCCGGACAGTGGACGGCATGATATCGAATATGCAGTACTCGGGGCCACTGAACATATCGTATCTGAAGCTTTTATGAGCTAGGATTATGCTACGCTTACGTTCTGGTAAGCCTTATATCGACTCTCCAAAATTACTGACTCGAAATGATAAGCAAGGACCCTTCCTGTTAGGTGGTTCCATTGCGATAGTGGAAGCATGTTCTATATCTTCTCACACATATACGATTTTTCTCTGTGCGTATGCGATGGGATGACCATGTGAATGTGTTGAATGGTGTGTAGATCATGTCTTCGTTTCTCAATCGACTGTGTGCTTATAACGACTCTGTCTCAGCTTATACCCGATTTTCTGCCTCGTTTCGTACAAGTACTACTACCACCGACTGCTGCTGGTCGCCCATGAAACCGTGCGTAGTTACCCACTACAATTTTACTGGCCTTGTGCTGATATACTATCACGTTCAGGACCTCGAACGACTCGAAAGAAGCCTGGGTTGCCCAAAACAGTGAACACTGCAGACACCACGGCCGTCTAATATAATACTATCTTATGGATCGCTCCCCCGCATCTAATGGTCGACGTTTGACTCTTCCGATTCCAACCAGCTGGGCGCAATACTGGTGTGAGACATATGGGGACTGGACGCGTAGACCAACGAATACGTTGTGGGGTACGCGCAGAGCAAACGAGAGAAATATGCCCGCCGGGACTTGGCAGACTCCTCCACTTCCTCACGCTAGCGACTGTGGAGAAGTCTAATCAGGACGTACTAGCGCACGGGCTGCGAGGTTGAAAACCGAGAGTACGGGAACTTGAAGGGCGCTATAGCGCACATGTCGAGTTCCATGACAGAACTCTTCTTTCGCCTCTATCTCCGTGGACAGGATCCGTGGCGTTCCACAACCCTATGAGACCCTGCGATCACATATCGTGGTCGTATCCCTGACATGCACAGTAATCTCCTGTATCTTCTGTGCGTGCTGATCGAGGAAAGTACCACAGCTCTACAACCATCGGACATTCAATTTGTAACATTATCAACGCGCACGTTGCCTTCACGCAGCATCATATGTCTTGAGCTACAAGTCAACAATATATCATACAATACAAATGAGCCCTGTGTGAGAGTCAAACAAATGCTCGACACGTTGGCTGTAGTTCACATTCCAACGGCAATCAGAAAGAAATAACAAGACACGAAATTTTGCAGAACATGTCACTAGTTAATATTCCATCTCCAAAGGGGGGGTCCAAAGCCTGTCAAGCATGTCCTTGCTACAAAAGCTTTTGAGCAATCTTCTGGCCTCATGGAAGTCGTCCGTAGAGGGTATCCCCCCTTCGTCTCCCAGCCATGTTTCAGCAAATGCAAAATCTATAAGGACAATTCTGCGAGAACCATCTCGAAGTTTGGGGCATAAAACCTGACCTCCGTGCCAGTCAGTTTGAGAAATGCCGGCAAACTTGAGAGTTCTGACAGCATGTCTAAGACCAATTGCCTTGTAAAATATGTGAGCGATCACTCTCATCTAAATGCGATATAACGAGCTCACAAGTTGTTCTTGAATTTCTGACGGTATCGTCATTGTCTTCAGTTCAGACAAACTCGGTCCATCAATTGCCTCCATCAGCATCCCGTAAGACTGCCACCCATCCGGTAGGGTAATCTGTTGACATAAGCTAACATTAACATGAGCACGTATTTGACAATTGAATACGTACAAGATGAAAGCCGTAACAATGAGGCAAAAGTGCTCCCTGATACCGCTCCAGTCGATGATACACCGTCTCCTCACGTCGTATCAAGTCTTCCGAGACATTGAGAAAGACGAGTCGATACTTTGAAATAAAGTCATCAAAACCGGCCTCATCTTCTAGAGGAATATTGAAGTATCGTTCGTCAAACACCTTGAGGCAAAGAACTTCATCACTTCCTTCAACTCGCCCATAGAACACTTGCGACCAATGTTCAGGGCCACCGGCTTTCATCTCTAACACCGTAAACGTAGGGGAATCCTGTGTGTTGAGAATATGCTTAATCATATTGTTGCTGTCCCTACAAGCGTGTGTTACGCTGTCAAGAGTGTCCGGCGGGAGTTTTGGAAATGAATATAACGACCGGCACAACGCATGTCGACGAGAGAAGCTGTGAGGTGCAATCACGAACTTCATGCCGGGAAGGATGGTATGCTTCAAAGCGGCGTTATGGACTTCTGTGTGCCATGCACAGAATTCTGACCAGGCTTCTGGAACACGTTGCATAGTATAGATATCGAAATCCGAAAACCATTTCTTGGGTTTGTCATTGTGTTGGGAGTTTTCGCTCGGGTTTCCCAATGCTCCATGATACAGCCGTGCCAGTCGCTGACGGGGCAGTAAGCACAGGCCCCAAGCTTGAATTCCATTGTAGATGCACCACGCGAGGATCCCACGCACAGGCACCATGTCCAATGGAACCCTTGAAAGTGCCATTATGGTTTTCACCTCCATGGTGAATCGATGATCAATAACGACCGAGGACATTTGATCGCTCAAAACCCCGTAAGCAGCGGGGGTTTCCCGTAGTTGACGCAGCAGGAGTCGAAGAAGCGTCTGGGCTTCCGCGGGAAGGGAAAGGGATTGTTCACGAATCGTGCCAAATGGTGTCAGTGAGATTGCACCTGGAGGCTTAGTTGCTGCTCCGTGAGAAGAGTTCGCACAGTTGAGAGACCGTCTACTCACAACGAATATAGCAACCGCGAGACATTTCTTGTGTTTATTCCAATCTGGAGGCGTGGATGTTACCGGTTCGTGCCATTGCAAGCTATCTGATTCTTGATCCAAAGCTTCCAGGACGAACCGGCATATACAAAATTCGATAGAATCTGGTACAATGAGTTGTTGATCATTACGTGCAGATTTGGGAACTGCCACACATACCCATCACTACAGTTCGCTGAGCTACTCTCAATTTTGGAACCTCGATAGGAAGCATAACATCGTTTACGATCGTAGTAACAGGCACACAATATTTTTCGAGTGCGCTACCATCACTGGGGGTTGTAATCAGTACAACATCCTAAGGCATTAAACATACTATACACACCAGTGTAATTCCGAGTCGACCTCGTAAGTTTTGTACCTTGCCATCCTGAGGACTTTTGTAAACCCAAATATTGTATTGATGAGCTTGAAATCTATGGCTTTGGAAGGAATGTCAATATCCAGGTCATTTTCCTCGCTGGTATTGAATACGAGATGCTCGCGGTCGCCAGAACAATCCTTGTCAGGTGGGACATCCTGCCAAAGATAGGCTTCGGGGGATAGAAGGAAGCTCGACATGAGGAGCGGAAAAACTATGATAGTAATATTTCAGTAAAATCCAACCATGCATGAGAAGCCTGCATATATAACCTTCTCTAGCCACGTAACAAGCTTCTCGTCGGAGTCTGGGTACGATGTTATGCTTATTGACGAAAGTGATGTTAGAACGAAGACCAATTGCAAAAACCCTCACGATTGCGGCGTGACTTGCATATCTCACCCTGAGATGGTTTCATACCAGAGTCGTTGAACGTGAACGTTAAACTTTGAACGTCCGATAAACGGAGCGCCACTGTGGGCGCGACCCACGTGACTTGACAGCTCACCAACTTCTCCAAGTCGCAACCACTGGTCCGAAGACAACAAGGATTACCAACAGAATGAAGGAACATGTACGATAGGTAGAGGCGTCCTCCATTCGTTCATACGGTGACGGCGATTTCTGGTTGTAAGCAGATTGCGTCATAACGCCTCACAATAATATATCACAGAACCTCGAAAGCTCACGAGCCGAAGTCGTCAAAATGGGTGGAATTGAGCTGTAATTGATTTATAATAGCTTACTAGTACGGTCTCACCAAGGCCTCTGGGTCCGGGGAGTCGATCTACTCCGATATAACGATCGCGAATTGTTGAACGCTTCTGGTACGACAAACCTGTTTATAAGTGGCGTGAGGTAAATGTCATGGAAGCCTCAAACACGAACAATTGTGATGAATGAAGTCTCTCGCAGTTTGAATAACCGTTGTCCAAACCTTCTTCACCGTTACGCCAATTATTATGACAGTGTGTGGCATGCTGAAACCCTCCAGATCTGCGCCACGGTAGGATCAATCATCATGACACAACAATATGGTTGCCACGTACAAGAAGACTCCTCCGCGATATCTTGCAGTCTTGTCCGCCTTCTGCATGCGGCGCTCCGTGAAGGTAGATACCGAGCATCGGGCTTTCTTTACTTATTGAGCAACAGGCTGAAGTGCTCCCGTACGTACGGCCCGCGCGACGACGAAAAGTTTACGATATCGTAAGTCGGATATCGAGGTTCCAGATACGAGCGACGATTTCATCCTTCATAATATATCAGCTCAGAAGCAATACGTTATGTGTCCCTGCGATAGGCATACCGACGGACAACAGGCTTATATTCAATAACGAACGTAGCGTCTAACGACAAGCATCAGCCTTGGCCAGCTTATGACTGCATAGACAGATACGCACGTATACGAAATATGCAGCGCTTACTTAGACACCAAAACCGTAGAGAATTCGTACAGAACGCACCAAGGCGTAGACAACATCAAGAGTGGCAGTGACGGTTTTGCTGGACGAATCATGCAGTTTATATGAGCGCTTATATAGAGACAAGGCTGAGGCCTGAGGCCTGAGGACGCACCGCTTGGCATGCTCGGTATAGGTGACCTAGAACGCGCCGATATGAGTCGCGGATAAGGGTTAGATCCGAGCAGGGACGCACCCAGTTGCGGATGATTTCGTTGCGTGAAAAGAACTACGGAGATAGGTAGTGGCATGAAACGAACGAAGATATGGAAAGCACGGTTCCCAAGGTAATCGTGAGAACACCGCCGGTCTCATCGTAAGTCAAACCCAAAGCACGCTTGACACCGGAACCATGTTGTGTGCAGCTCTATGATGCAGCCGGTGTTGCAAGAAGTCACAGCTGCCCGGGCGGTTGCATTCAGTGTGGCGGTGTTTATCTTCAATAGTAGTAACGTTGTGCGTTGGGCAATGTTCGTAAATGACCAATTATGTCAAGCTTCGGATGAAGCGTATCAGCTTATTGACCTGAACCGTATGAACTAATTGCGAACAGCTACGATGCCTACACCGTCTTTAGATCTCCCTCCAACAAATTGATGAAGGTCGGAGGATCCGGATTTGCGTGTGACCAACGCGAGCGTTGTCTCATGCATCCTGTGTTCCTAGGCGTACCATTTCAATCATTAGGTTGTATATGGCCATAGGGAGCTAAGCAGGGTGCGCGCGGCCAAAGTCTAGATTTGGAACGGAGAGAAGACGCGGTAGGGCGCAATCAACATGAGCTCTGATTACATGAGCGGCGGGGCAGCGTCCATCGAGCACGGGGTCTTCAAGTTTGCCAGGCTCGCAGCGCAGCCGGGAGAACTGAGAATAACAGCTGCAAGGATGTCGCCACCAGTGGCAGTTTCAATGCAGCGGCCTTCATCTGTTAATAGAATGACAGCAACATTGCACGGTATTCGCAAGTAAGCGATTATATTGTGCTTCAGATAAAGCATGAAAGCCTGCTGACCTAGATTGCATAAACCCGGAGATAGCTACACTGAATCCTCCTTCAACAGATCGTGAAAGGTCGGAGAATCCGGAGTTGCGTGC
Organism: Phlebia tremellosa; assembly: GCA_011032875.1. Lineage (NCBI taxonomy): Eukaryota > Fungi > Basidiomycota > Agaricomycetes > Polyporales > Meruliaceae > Phlebia > Phlebia tremellosa. Next base: position 20,456 of record JAAIFI010000234.1, read on the forward strand.
GACCGACCCGAACAGTGTTCACGCATACTGCGTGTCTGCGCGTCACATTAATTCAATGATTGAGTCGTGTACAATTATAGGAACAACGTTTGCAAATGAGCCAAGGACGGTGCGCGAGGCCGGAGGGAAGTTGAAAGAGGCAACAGGCGCGGTAAGGCGCGATCAACTCGAGCTCTGCTTATGTAAGTGGCGGGGCAGCGTCCTTCGGAGAAAGCGCGGGGTCTTCAGCCTGCTCGTCTGCACAATGGGCATCTCGCTCGGACACAGTTCACACTTCAAAGCTCCGCAGTCGATAGAGCAATTTACGCTGTTATCGATGTTCTTGCGGCGCTCAGTCGACTTCTTTCTCCTGGCCCTAAGCTTCACTTGCACTCCCACGTAATTATCTACTTTCTCAGATGGATGGCATGATATTGGATACGCAGTACTCGGAGCCAGCGAACATCTCGTTACAAAGCTTTGATGAACTAGGCTTATGCTATGCTTACGTTTTGGCAGGCCTTATATCGAGTTCCAACAATACTGACTGGAAATGATGAGCAAGGACCCTTGTTATATCATAGATCTCACGCATATACGATTTCTCTCTGTGCGTATGCGACGGAATAGAATGCGTTGAACGGTATGTAGATCATGTCTTTATTTTTCAGTTGACTGCGTGCTTATAATGACGCTGTCTCAGATTATGACCTACATAACCAATTTTCTACCTCGTTTCGTACAATCACTGCTACCGCCTACTGCTGCTGGTCCTCCACGACCTCCGTTCTATCTTTGATGTCGAGTCCACCATCTATCATGCGGGCCAGTCCATATGGTCGGGCTATGGTCATGAAACCGTGAGTAGTTACCCATCACAATTTCACTGGCCTTGTGCTGATTTATTATCACGTTCAGGTCATCGAACGACCCGAAAGAAGCCTGGGTTGCCCAAAACAGTAAACACTGCAGACACCACGGCCGTCTAAGATAATACTATCTTATGGATCGCTCACCCACATCGAATGGTCGACGTTTGACTCCTCCGGTTCCAACCAGCTGGGCGCAATACTGCCAGTGATGTGAGACATATGGGGACTGGACGCGTAGACTAACAAATACATCCCGGGGTATGCGCGGAGCGGAAGAGAGGAACATGTCCGTCGGGACTTGATAAACTCTTACACTTCCTCACGCTAGCGACTGTAGAGAGTCTATTCAGGACACACTACTGCATGGGCTGTGAGGAAAACCGAGATTACGCGAACTTGAAGGGCGCCATGCCGAGTGCCAAGACAGAACTCTTCTTTCGCCTCTATCTCCGCGGACAGGATACGTGGCGTTCCACAACCCTCTGGGACTCTGCGAGCACATATCATAGTCGTACCAGTAATTGCCTGTACCTTCTGTGCGTGCTGCTCGAGAAAAGTACCACAGCTGTACAAACATCGGACATTCGATACAGATTTGTAACAATATCAACGCGCGCGTTGAAATCAATCATTGAGGATAATCGAGTACTAATAGTACTAAGTGGCCGTAAATCAGGCCATTCGAGAGTAGCTGAGACGCCAAGACACTCGCAACTATGAAAATGCGGTCCCTTTCTCTGCCACTACATCACCGTGTTTCTCTCCAAGGTCAAGTCATCATCCTGTCTCTGCAAATCTTTCTGCGCCGCCTTCTCGTCCGGTTTACCCTTGGTTGTAGGTCTCTTTGCCTCTATTTCAGCCTTTCTGAGATCTATGCTCCAATCTACGCAAGCTAACCAAAAGGCAATGCCCGTAAGCAGTCGAACCTCCAGTCCCGACACAAATATCCAGCGCAACCTAGTAGTAGTGATATTCTGACGAGTCGAGGATTTACGGTTGCCACTGCCAGTGGGTGCAGGATTGACTCGGGCGGCCTCGGACTCCGAGTCGTCTTCAAGTTTTGCCGGTACTATCTCAATCAGTACAGCATTGAGATAGTCTGTAAGAAGCACCCTTGGCGCTGCGTAATGATTACCGTAACGTACAGCTTGCTGGAGCATCGAGATCGTGCCAAGAATGCGCTTTTTTGCCTTGGGGCCCATTCGTTGGCGGAGTTCTAAGTTGGTCTTATCGCTTGTGTCGTTCAGTGCTTCGTCGACTTGGTCAGGAGTTGTACTTCCAAGTGAAAAGCCGCGGTTCGCGATGTATCGAATAACATCTCGACTGAGCGAGTTGTAGCGCTATGTTGGATCGTTGTAAGCCAAGTACTATATAGCGGAAGCGAATCTGACGAAGGAACTGCACCTTAAATTCCACCGGTAACATCCCTTTCAAGACTTCTACTTCCCCACGATCGTGATGCTCCTCGTTGGCCTTGGCAACGCTTGTACCATCCCAGACTGCGTGTCTAGGCAGATATTTATTGACACTGGTAATTGGCAAGTCTTTCCCTGAATCTGCATTGGGCAGATAAGACTTGACGTTCCTTGTGTACGACCTCGTCTCACGCGCATCCTTGTTGATGGAGGCGCTTAATACGAAGATTTTGTCCACACGGACTCCAGCAATCCGCGACCCGTCTGCCTCCTTGGGGCTCCTAGTGAATGCCTCACCAACTATCTCTGGTACCCATTGGAGGACTTTGGCTTCGTGGTATTGCAGATTCAATTTGTTCTTCCCGTCGCCAGAAAACCAATTGTGCATCTTCGCGATGACGTAGATAGGGATCGCGACTTGGCTCATGAATGCGGTACTATATGCCATCTTTTCTTAGAGCTCGGCTCTCACAAGCAAAGAATCTTCAACGCTTACGCAACATCATCCTCTGTACGCGGAAATTTGAAGGGGACTTGTGAGACCGTCGGTTCGTCTGTTATGGTCATGTCTACAGTGTCTTTTTCGAATTTCTCCTGGATTTTGACCCATAGTTCGGTATCATCTGTGACCGATTCCAGGACCGTATCCAACAATTTCTGGCTTGCCCACTTCTTCGTGGTACCCTCGCGTACATCTGGGACCCCTAGGTGATCCGCTGACTCTTGCTCGTTGTCCTGATAGTGGAATTGGACAAATTCCTTGAGCAGAAAGGTCTTTGGCGTCATAGGATCAGGCGTATCAGAGCCGGATGAACTGCACATGGCTAGAAGACAGTAGGGCCGATGGTTGGGTCTTGTGGTGAGTGGTTTCGATGATTTCAACCTCACAAATCCACTGCTTATATGTGTGCCTGCCAATTGTGTTATTATGTGGCGCAAGATGGAAACATAGAAACGTTAGCATTCCATGGAGGGAGAACTGTACGCAGATCTTATTGTGCTATCACGGAACTTGGTGCTAAATTTGCTACGCACTGGGCTTAGGTGCTACCAATTGTAAGCAGTGCATCATGTTGCTGAGTCGCCTGAATAGCTGCCACTGTGCCGACAGGTTTGAAGTCCCGTCACAGTGGATGTCCTGGTGTATATATTTTACAGCTTGCCGGTGTACTATGGGCTTACAATCATCTTATAGTAGTTTGGCGAGAAATACTCTTGAGTACTTTCCCCGTATAGTCGCGAAAGCTGTTTTCTCTCAGCCTGATGCCCTTATCGTTACCATCAACGAGACGGCTAAGAACGAGTACGTCAACTGAAAGCATGGAGGAAAATCGAGCTGGTATGATATCTACCCTTTGTATGTGTCGACCTTGCCCATATTAAAGCTTCCGAGCACATCACAAGCATTCTTTGCCGCACTGTATGCCCAAGCTTCAGGGTTTTCCTCTGCTGCACTCCTCAACATGGTCATAAGGCTCAATATTCCCCAGAGTCTGCAGGATCCTGGCTGGTCCGGAGAACAACCAGACATCATCAAACCTCTCGGTCTAAAGTACACCGACATGGAGAGCGCGAACGACTGGACCGTCAAACTCGAATTCCACACCAGCGACAACTCTCTCACTTTCGGCACCGGATTCTTCGTCAACATCCCTGGCACAGCGTCCCACGAGGTTATCCTCACCGCTGCCCACAACCTGATCGACGCCAAGGGAAAACCCACCAAAGACCTCATCGTCCATCTCCCACGGGTCGACCCCAACGGCCCGCCCGACGCACCCGCCGTCATAGCGCGGTACCCCGTCCCAGACGCTGACATCCGCATTTCTGCATCGTACAGGAAGAAGCAGACCGACAACGACGCCGAGGACTTCGGCGCCATCCTGCTCCCCCGCGGCGCCGTCCGCGGGTACGGCTTCGGGTACAGCCTGAAGCTGGCGTATGAGCAGACACTGAGGGGAGACGTCTACGTCAGCGGGTACCGCGCCATGACCCCGCCGGGCCACCCCATCACATCGTCTGGCCTGTGCATATGCTGCTACGACAAGCAACTCGAGTACCGCGCTGAGACGGAGCAGGGCATTAGCGGGTCTCCTGTGTGGTTTGAATTCGAGCGGGTTCAGACGGTGGTCGCTATACAGTACGCAGCTACCTACCTTTACATCTCGCTATAAGTGATGACATTGCTATATAGCAACCGTGCTGCCCGTCGCGGTGGCGGGAGTCGTGGCTCTCGCATCACCCTCGCTCTCCTTCGTGAGGTGTTCAGCTGGGTCAGCGGGGTGGGCCAATATGCGGTTCAGCTCCGCCCTCTAGACGGGCCAAAGAAGTCACAGGGACCAAAGCTACCCAAGCCAGGCATCTTTCTACACTTCTCTCCGGACTGGGACTTTGGGAGGGTGAAGCTGGGGGCAGGCTCGCTTCTAGACGTCCTTCCAGTCCAGACGTCCTCGGGGCAGGGTAACTCAGAGATGTTGGCCATGGCTGTAGACAACGAGTGGGTTTTCTTCAATCCGATGAAGAACGAGGTCAAGCTCGTGGACCGCCTCCGGGATGGTTGTTTGTTCAAGAAAGGCAACATAAAGCTGAAGAAGAAATCTATGAGGGTTGTTGTGAAGACGGGAGGTAGAGAGTACCAACTCAAGATGCAATGCTCGATGATCGGCGAGTTCGACGGCGATGACGCAGAAAGCTCTGAGGTGTCCCTGGTCCGATACCCCGAAGACAACGACGACCTGGTACGCAACTGTCTGAGCTCTTTCGGATAGATGCTGATAGTCCATATGCAGTTTACAGAATTCACCTTTGAGTGACAGCGCAGCTTGAAGCTTGAGGCTTTTTGATACGCATCTCTTCGGATCTGCACGTCGTTTCGCTGCTTTCATTCATCACCAGTAGGCTGCTCTGATGGTCATACTCGATTCTAGAAACACATTCACACGTACATACTCACATAGTTGCATACACGGCATGACAGCGCGGATGTTCCATGGAAGATGTCTATATGAACCCATCGTGATCTTTACTTGATTGAGAAACGAACTGAAGACGCACCGGCGGGCGACGGCAAGGTTAATGGCGACGATTCTTTCGTATCAGTAGATAAACTATATAGATAACCGTGAGCTCAGTGAAGTAGAAGTCAGATCCGTTGCCAGTTACCATATTCCAAGTCCGACAGATGCGGAGAGGCGACCACTCACGGGACCATGTATGTGAAGGCCAAGTCAGGGTGTTCCCCTCAGTGATCCACACACGGCTTTTCCACAGCCGACATCCAACCTGCAGCTGCTACAAGGGCAAATATGGGCGTCATTGAAAGGGCGGTGGAGTTACATAGATTGTGAAAACAAACACAGATACGTAGAGATAGAGATGACAGAGCGACCGAGACACGAGATCTTTCAGGTTCCTCCCCGCTCCGTGCTTCACCTCATCCTTACCTGGATCCACGCTCTCAGCGTGATACTACGGGGTATATATTGTACATGGGTAGCTGGAACTCATCGTAAGTACTTCGATAAGCACTGAGAGTAGGGAAAGCATCGGATGAACGTACCCGAAGATAGATCCTCAGAGAGGCGGAGATATGCTGATTGCGTCGAAGGAGTAACGTTGTGTTCACAGCTGAGAGACGAGAGGGACACAAGAGATGTTGACGGTGGAGTCGCTGGTATTGTTCTCGCAGCACACAGGCGTCGCAGCGCTGCAGACAACGATGTTAGCCACGGATTATAGGTGTCAAATCAAGAACCAATAAAGGGAACTCACCAATTGCCACCACTTCCCAGGCCAAGCGCACTGATGGGTGTGCAATCAATCCCAATGGGCACAGCGGCCCCGACGACGATGTCCAAGAGGCTACTAAGCGCGTTCCGTCCCGCGGCTGAGCCGGCGGGCTGCACGTTGTTGCAGCACGACACGGTGCCGGTGTCGCACTGGCTGCGCAGGAAGAGCGCGGCGGGAGAGGCGTGCACCGTGGCGGTGGCGGCGAGGAGGGCGGCGAAGGCGATGGTGGAGCTGAACATCTTGAGTGGCGAAGTCGGGAGGGCTTTTGGTGAGGTTGGCGATGGTTTTTGGTGGCGGTAAGAGAACTATAGATTGTGTTTATGGGACTTTATATATGTGCGTGTGGTGCGCGAAGGAGGGGGTCGATGGTCGGAACTCGAATGTGTGCTTCGATGGTCGGGCGGAATGGGAATCTCGGTCTTCGACGACCTCACCCCACATTGCGGGGCGTAAATTGACGTTTACAGGACATTCCATTTATAGTCGTATGTAGTGCAGAAGACCATATACGGAACGAACGGTAGACGGAACCAACTTCGCAGCTTGGGGAGACGGAGCTCGAGACGACGAACACACAAGATCTGCTATTCACACCGTCAGCTAAGATCTTTTGGAATCATAAATATTGCAATGATTGATCTCACTGTGTTATTTTGATGCGATTCTTAGATATCCCGAGGCCGACATGTCCCAGATTCTCGACACATTTGAGTCTCGTCGTCGTCGGTCAAGAAGCAAGCTACGCGCGCTCCGTCGCGTCGAAAGCGCGTCGGTCACATGATCGTCCCGATCTGAACATGATCCAAGCGCGACCGCGTCCCCTAGTCTTCCGTTCTCTCTTCAGGACTCTTCTCTCGACCTCGAGCTATTACCGAAATCCCCTTCGCAACCACGTAACCACGCATAGGAGATGCACATAATATCGCATTGTACATGACTCTATGCGTTTTCCAGGATGAAACCCACGAAGTAGTGTTGACCACCGACGCTCCCTCGTTGACGAATGCGAGCAGCATCGACGGAGGCCTTCCACGAAGTGTTGTTGTAAGAATAACTTTTGATTTATTTATAGGATCACGCCCCTCTAAGAAGGCGCAACAGGCACCCACAAGTGCTTCTCAGAGGGGCTCCTGGATGCTTCGTGATGCGCCACCCCCGGCGAGCATGCTACCTGTCAGCGAACAAGCGTGGACACCGTATCCTCGGGTGCCATATGTCAAATTCACTCCACTATTTTGAAGATATACCCCACCTTGCTTCGATGTCCAGACGGATTCGATCCCCGCCATCGCGGTTTCGATCTCTATAAAGACCTGCTCCTCGTCTTCTCGTCTCGATTATACTCTTTCTTCTGCACACCATCCGCTGCCGCCATCCGTCTCGCCTACCGACACTCTTCAAGCTTTAACACCGGCCAAAAATGCAGTTCTACGCGCCCCTCGCCCTCGTCCTTGCCGGTCTGCTAGGTCTCACCGCGCACGCGCGTCCCTGCGACGAACATTCTAGTTCTTCCGTCTCCGTCTACGCACCGCCCACCCAAACCGCTTACCCCACCGCGAGCAAAACCCACTGGTCCGACCGCCCCGTCACGGAGACCGACACCGTCACAGTCTCGACGACCATCAGCCGTACGACCACTCTGACCGACACCATCACTAGTACTCGTACTTCTGTTGCCACCTACACGCCTGCCCCGACTTCTCAGTGGTCTGCCCCCTCGTCGTCCCTCTGGTCTTCGTCCTCGTCCCACTGGTCCTCTGCTTCCTCCTGGAGCTCCACTCCCACTGTCACACAACCTTCATCGGCTGTTCCCAGCGCGACTGGCTCTTCCTCAGGCGGACAGTGCAACACCGGACCGGTCCAATGCTGCAATAGCGTGCAGAACGCTAGTGATCCTGGAGCTGCCAATATTTTGCAGAGTCTTGGTCTCGTTCTTGGCGAGTCCGTCCCCGTTGGTCTTACTTGCAGTCCTCTCAACGTCCTCGGGGTGGGAAGTGGCGGTAACTGGTGAGTGAATACCCATATCAATAATAGCTAGCGATGCTTTCATTCTGCGTTCAAGCGCGTTTGCTTGTGTAATACGCGTTTGCAGGCGTGCAAGACGCGTGTTACGCGCGTATAAGTGTGCGTGACGCGTCCCCTGACGCGTCATTCCTCGTCCTACTGTTAACTACCCGATCAGTTGATCGTATTCCGTATGCTGAATGGCTCCTTCCACTTTCTATAGCGCATCGACCCCCGTATGCTGCGAAAATAACCACTCCAGTGCGTAAACACTGTCTCCCGACCGCTTAAGCCATCATTAACACTATGTTTTGCAGGCGGATTGATCAGCATCAGCTGTATTCCTATCATCATTCAGCTCTAAGTTTTCTTGCAGCTTGAACTTCCCGTGGATTCCAGGACTCAGTCAGTACACGCATCGACATGAGGCTGGTTTCGCTCGTCGAGGTATCATTCCATTTTTTTACATTCGGGTCTCGTGACGTTTCGGCAGGACTTTACATCGCTACGGTACGTGTGCTTACTCGCTTTACTATTCTATGCGCTAATTATTGCGCCTCTCCATACGTGAACAGCTATCAAGGACTTGTCAGTCTACTTCCGTCAACACTACCGTATGATACTTCAAGCTTTTTAATCCCCGATCTCGATTTCGGACTTGTTCTCCGCGCCTCCCTCCCCCCGGCTGCCACAATTATGGACATTTGTGCGTTCGTCGGGTGCACGATGGGTGCATCCTGTCTTTTCTCTTTGTGTTTGATCTTGGTCTCGGTCTTCCTTGGCTCGTGGTTCGATTGAACTCTGGACTCTGCACCATTGTCACGGACGGTTTTCGACTGGACACTGCGGCGGGCGATGTTTCGAGCGAGGACGTTGTTCGTGGACGATTTGTCTGGAATAGATACACGATTCTCGAAAATTAAATCAGACAGCCGCGGACGCGTCTTGCACGATACACGTTGATGTACGAGTGGTCTGTGTCGGACACATTTGTAGACGTAGGTGATATCAACCGTTTGCTGACGCCGCGTGGCTGAGATACGTGGTTTTTGGGGTGAGTCGTTGAGTATCTCCTCCGTGTGTGATCCCTTATTGAAGTTTCCCGCCTATTTAGTAACGCTCTCTTGACCTCCAAAATGATTCGAGCTCACAGAGATGGCAACCACAACTTGGAAGCTCAAAGTGCAGCTGCGAAACTCGTGCACGTACCCCGACGTTGTCACTCGCGTCGTGGAGTATCGGCACTTTTAAATGGTCTGGGCACGGTGAATACAGGAATACAACACTCGCCGCCATCGATATGGACGGTTGAATGCTTGGATATGGACAAGCATATGGATGTGGCGGGGCGCTTGTGCGGCGAACTTGAACTTGGACTTGGGCTTGGGCTTGCACTTGCACTTGAACCCCTCCCATTCCGAGGACTAGTACTGCTCAGACCCCGTGTTGCTTTCCTACGATAGCTTCAAGGGCTTATGAACTTTTGAGCACGGACGCAGAAGTAGAGCCCTGTGCGCGCCGTTCCTGGTGAGGGTTCTGTATTCATGCTGCTGGTGTTAGTAGCGCTGATAGCGTCGTATGACTCGTAGGTTCTGCGTCACACTCGAAGAGTGAATAAAGCCCCAATGCTCGGTAGCTACCTTCACGGAGCGCCACATGCAGAAGGTGGACACGGTTGCAAGATGTCGCGGGGGAGTCTACGTGTACGTGGCGAACATATCGTTGTGCCCACGATTGATCCCACCGTGGCGCAGATATGGATGCACTATCTGTCGTATGGCGTAATGGCCGAGGAGGTTTGGTCGCTGGTCGAGCTGAGTATGTTGACGAGAATGGTGCCTGTGAGTCTTCATTCATCGCAATTGTTGGTGCTTGAGGCTTCCGTGAACTTTTACCTCACGCCACTCATTGAAAAGTTATTGTACCAGAAGCGTTCCACATCTCGCGATCGCTGTATTGAATCGGATCGACTCGCCGACCCACTGCAAGGGCTCTGGCAGAGGCCTTGATTGGACCGTACAAGTAAGCTATAATACCTTAGTCAAGCTCAATCCCGCCCATTTTTACGATCTCGACTCGTGAGCTTACGAGGCTAGAGAATACTTACTGTGAGGAGTTGTTATGACGCAATGTACTTATAACCATAAAACCGCCGCCACCGTATGAACGATGCCTCTTTCTATCATACATGCTCCCCCATATCATTGGTATCCATAATTCTTGTTGTCTTCGGACCAGTAGTTCCAAGTTGGTAAGTTATGTCAAAAAAAATGGAATGCCTGTCAAGTCACGTGAGTCGGTTCGTCTCGATAGTTGCGTTCAACGTCTCTTAGAATGACACCTCCTCATCCTCAAGGTGGGATACTCACACACACATACTCTCACACACTCACTGCGGTTGGGGAGTTTCTGTGCTTGAACTACTTTGTTATTTTCGCGCTCCTCAAAGCTCATGTCGAGCCGATTATCCCCCGAATATTACCTCTTGCAGGACGTCCCATACGCCGAGGACAGTGGTTACCGCCATGACCGGGTCAACGCGAGTGATGGTGCTCCTCTGGGAGACGGATTTCCGTCTCATTTTGAGGAATCTAACATCGGTTCTGACTACAAGCATCAATTTCAAGAAGTTCTTCGAATGGCAAGATACAAGACTTACGCCGTTGAATATAACATACAGAGGTTTATACCATACTTCATTTTCTTGTCATTTGACTGAAGACAACTATTAGTACTGCCACCGTACTGGAAAAATATTGTCTGCCGGTGACAAGAGTTGCCAATGATGTTATGTTTGCTGTCGGGGCCCCGAACTTGAGAGTAATCCATCAAACAGCAGTACTAGGTGCGTGCAGGTTCAGAACTGTCATATACTCTATCGTTTTGACTAAGGATGACATTTCAGGCTCTATCAAACTCGATATATGCCAATTCGTCATGGAATCTCTGGACCAAGAATCGGCTGTATTGCAATGGCATGATGCAAGTCCCCGCTTTTCTGAACCGCCATATTTCCTGGAACCAGATTGGGCCAAGCACAAGAAATGTTTCGCAGTTGCTATCTTTGTCGTGAGTCGACATTTCATCGGAAACGTGAATATATCTCACGCAAAGTTGAATATTAAGCCACCACATACTATCTCTTTGACACCGTTTGGCATGATTCGCAAGATTTCCCTAACACTGCCTGCAGAAGCCCGGGATCTTCTCCAATTGTTGATGGCCCAATTACAAAACACCCATGCTGCTTACGGAATTTTGAGTGACGAGATATCCTCTGTTGTAGTCGATCAGCGTTACGGCAATATCAACGCATCCAGGATGGCACTTTCAAGAGTCTTATCGAAAAACATACCTGTGCGCGTTGTCTTGGCGTGGTGCATCCACTCCGAAGCCAAAGCGTGGGACTTTTGCATACTGTACCGTCTGCCGCAGGTACGACTGTATCGCGGAGCACTGGACAATCCAAACAAGGACTCCTATACTCAAGATATCGATCAACTTGTGGCCAGTAGGAAGTGGTTTTCGGACTTCGACATCTACACCATGCAACGTGTACCGAAAGCATGGTCGCAGTTTTGCGCGTGGCGTAGACACATCAACCAAGAGGCTATAACGCATCCTGTTTCTCCCGGTACGAAGTTCCTGATTAGGCCTCACGAATTCTCGAGTCGGCATATGCTACACCGGTCACCGTATCCATTTACAGAGCTCCCACAGGACACTGTTGACAGTGTAATGCACGATCGCAGGCCAAGAAACGACAGTGTTCACAACATACTTAGCACACAGACATCCCCGGCGTTTACAGTTCTAGAGATCAAATCAGGTGGCCCTGAACATTGGTCGCAAGTGTTCTATGGGCAGATTGAGGGATGTGAGGAGGTTCTGTGCCTCAAGGTCTTTGACGAGAGATACTTCAATGTTCCTTCGGAGGACGACGCAGGTTTTGGCGGACGCTCTTCTCCAAACAGGAGACTTCTCTATCTCAATCCGTCGGAAGACCTAGTACGACGCGAAGAAACAGTATATCATCGGCTGCAAGACTATCAGGGAACTCTCTTACCGCACTGCTATGGGTTCCATCTTGTATGTGATTTGACAAGCTTTTGTCTATGTTAGCTTATTCTCGAAATACAGATCACAACATCTGATGGATGGCAGTCTTACGGATTGCTCATGGAGGCAATCAGTGGTCCAGATCTATCTGAATTAGATAAAGAAGGAAACATACCATTACACACGCAGGAACAACTTGTAAGCACTCTAGTACCCTCCAACGGCACGGTGATGGATACTTACACCAGGATTGTGTAGACAAGTGGTCTTAGACACGCCGTCAGGATATTGAAGTATGCTGCAATCTCACAAACTGATTGGCATGAAAAACAAGTTTTATGCCCTAAAATTTCGATTAAGTCGGGCCCATCGGGCTCTCGCAGGATTGTCCTCATAGACTTTGCATTTGCCCTGACATGGTTGGGAGATGAAGGAGGGATACCTTGTACATGGGATCTCCTTTCGACGAGCGGAATGTTGGCCCTTTTGCACTCTATCAGTGAGGAAGTATTGAACAGATCATGGCTCCCCTGTCTGGAGATGGAGCATTAGTCGTCTCTCGAAATTTTATATTTCAGCATGCATACATGTTGATTTGTATGACAATTTTTAAGCCGTGCTTGTTTCGGCATGAGGGGCGCTATACTAGGTGCTCGGGGTCCCTAGCGTTCTGTATCTTGGACATCTCGACTTGCCATCTTTTCTCTCGCGACTGTCTGCTGTGTGGAAGCGGCACGCTCGGAATAACACGATTAAACATTCACAATCTTTACGCATTGTGCAATGTATGCGCACATCAGTATCACTGATTAAGTACAAAAATAACAGTAATCGTATCCAGACCGTTCACTCGAGAGTGTCAAGACAACCCTCAGCCTCTGCTTGCAAGTTACCTATCGAGATCTTTTACAATTATTGACGCGGGGATTCCGGTCCCTGCACGAACAGTCAATTGAGGCGCGGTAATTCTGTGGGGGTGGGGGCACTGAAGTGAAAGCCGTGGAGACCTTAAGATCAACACGGTATTGCAGCAGTCGGTAAGAGCGACTCTTGGCACAGCATAATGATTTCGATAGCATAAGCTATACGCTATGGAAATCATTGTGTAGTGCTTGCAGGAATGTCTTTCGTAGCGCTGGTAGCGGAGCCCGACTTTGGTGGGGAGAACTGAAGACAGCCAATCGACTAGGAGGAAGGCTCAGAGCCCTGGGTCCGGAGCACCAAGCCTGACCCCCGAAAATTACCCGTCACAAAGATTTGGAAGACTATCTCTCTACGATGACTAGTAGTCCATTTCCACGCAGAAGGGCGGACGATAGAATGGTTACGACACCAAAAGAACCAACACGCAGAGTCCCATTGATCGAATTTTAGTCCTTACTTCAAGGTGGCGAGAACATTTGAGGCCTCAAAATATACCAAATCCAAACCACTACTTGCAATGGGCGGGAACCATGCCGCAACTGATGGGCAGTGGATGGTCCACCGACCTCTGAGCCAGCTGGTCTATCGGTCCATGGCGGCGCAACGGGCGGGAGTTATACGCTTCCGGCACAACGATCCTCTTATCGGACAAGTGGCGAGAAGTCCTAGAAGCGCGCGGAAGCTCGAGTATACACTTGTGATGAATGGAGACCTTACGTGAAGACCATTCTCATCGACGTACTTTGTTCGGATAACCGGGGACTCAGGTATGCGGATCTGCGCCACAGTAGATTAACCACAGACGATGATATGGTGGCACGCACACGAATCCTCCTCCGCGATATCTTGCAATTCCATCTGCCTTTCACATGCGGTGCACCGTGAAGGTGATAATCGAGTATCGGAACTGTATCTGCTTGTTGAGTGATAGGCTTGAATACTCCCGTACTTACGGCCTGTACGTGACGACGAAAAAGCGTACGATATCATGCGGTGGATATCAAATTTCCAGATATGAGCCACAATAGACTGTTCTCCCTAACATAACAAGCCGAAGACGATACATTTCGATTATTCTGCAATAGGCATAACGACGGACAAGAGGGTTATATTCAATAACGAATGCAGCGTCTGACGAAAAGCATCAGCCTTGACCGGGTTATGACTGCATAGACAGATACGCACGTATACAAAACTTGCACGGCTTCTTTAGGCACCGAAACCGTAGAGGGTACGACCAGAACGCTTCAAGGCGTAGACAACATCAAGAGCAGTGACGGTTTTGCTATACGAATTGCAAAGTTTAGGTGACGCTTAAATGGAGACAAGGCTAAGGACGCACCGCTTGGCATGCTCGGTATAGGTGACCTAGATTGTGTCAATATTAGTCATGAGAAAGGATTAGATAACACGAGATAGAGACGTACCGAGTCACGGATGACCTGCGTGAAAGGTACCGCAAAAGTAAGTATTGGCACGAAGTGAACAAACATATATAACGCACGTTCTCCAAGAAAATCTTGAGCACACCGCGTGTTTCCTCGTAGATCAAGCCCGAGATACGCTTGACACCGCCACGGCGAGCAAGACGACGGATGGCCTGTATGAGACGTAATCGACGCGGTCAGACGATGTACGCGACTAAATTGCACAACGAAGACACGTACGGGCTTAGTGATACCCTGGATATTGTCACGAAGAATCTTGCGGTGACGCTTAGCTCCACCCCTAATAAGCAAAAGTACCACAGTTAGCGTCGTTATCACTCTTCGACGAGTGGCCACCACATAATTATACATAGGAGATGAAGCTCACTTTCCGAGGCCCTTTCCGCCCTTTCCACGTCCAGACATATTGGATACCTGTTAGATCAAGTGAAGTGTGTAGCTAGTTTGAAGACGACGAGCCTGCGTTTGGGCGGGCGGCGGTGACGGAGATGGACGTTGGGAGGAAGATGCACAGCAGCGCTCTGGACACGCGCGTGAAACTCTCGATTAGGGCCACGTGCCGCCTCCCAGGCTGTGGCCGCGGTCTCGGAAGATCGCTTTTGTACCGCCCTAGTGCAATGTCTCTTGTTTCCACCTTTTGCTGTGCTCAGTTCACCACTGTTCACCACCATTCTTGCAGCGAAAATTCCAATAGCATAATATGAACATCTTGTGATATATCATAGTCGTGGATGTATATTGAAAAATGCTGGTAAGTCGCGTTTTGGTCGTCATAAGTATCTCACATCACCTGAACGGGAATTGCTCAGGTCACTACTGGGCTTCATAGTCGTTACTCAGTGTTAAATGTCTCTCTATGGGATGCAATACGTGGAGTCAGGCTTCCCCGGGGCATGCTCCTGGAGCGTTCTCTCTGCCTGATGCATCGTTTCGAGGAGATCGGCCCCAATGCTTAGCATCCGGCAACGATTTGTGCTGGCGCAAGCTGCGACGCGTGCACTGACTATCTTTTGAAATGCTCAGACAATCCATTTCCTAGGTCTCAATGATCATGTCGTCCTAACGATCAATCACATCCGTCCTGTTGCATTCTGTCCACCGTCAGGTGCGCCCATATCTACAGACGCATTTTGCCTGAATAAAAGAGACTGTACGGCATGTCACTGTCAGAGTATCCAAACAGGAGATATTCCCATAAGTTGGATACCAGTCTGCGGTCCATGCACATAAGTGAGTTACACATCATGCTACGTCGTTTTTGTACTATCGACGATGTTGCAGTTCACAGCCGTCGCAGTAGCTATCGGACCAAGTGAGATCAGTGGTGCATAAACAACTCTGAGTAGGGGCTGACACTCACGGCTAATTGCTGAGGTCGAGGTTGCAAGAATTGGCGGAAGTATCGTCGGAAGTATTGTCGGGAGTGGAAGTATCGTCGGGAGTGGAAGTATCGTCGGGAGAGAGAGAAGCGGCGGGCAACAGACAAGGATCCCGTTGCTATCACCAGGTCAGTATTAGCGTGAGGTGGGAAGAGCTTGAGCTAGCTGCTCACCATAGAAGAGGTGCCGTCGTTAAGTCTGTCACAGCCGTGCAGCCCGTCGCAGCATAAGCAGGCTCAAGGGGGTTCGGGAGAGAAAGGATACCAAGTGGAGGCGCAGTGACCGTTGTGCAACACAGCACACCCGACGTGCAATCGGATGGACCGATAATGGATTTGACTATTGCCAGAGAGGGCGTGGCGGCAGCAAGGGCGATCCAAGCAGCGGAGAGCCGTGCAAAATGCATGGTGCACTGTCAGGTACGAACGACAGAAAAGAGCTTGTGAGTTCCTTGCTTGCCGTCTGGCACAGTGCTGATGCGACTTATATACAGATATTACTGCTCTTCCACCGCATGCAATTCATGGGCCCACGATGATGCTAAGAACTTATCCCCAACGGAACGTGCCATACTACTGGTCGCGCAATACAAATTCCAGCTTGATGTCTGACTAGGACGTCCAATGCATTCTACTGATCAAAGCATTCTTGGTATTCCTTTCTACTTCCGCACTTCGCATCATGGGCAATGACGGATCAAATGTGCAGTCGGCTGGATATAACTGTGCCTTAGACGATCTTGCAGATGTACAATGCACTGATCCACGAGCTTCCATGTCGAGCCGTCTAGACATCCAGTTCATAGCTGCATAGCGTGCAGCGTTCAACGACAGGCCCAATGACTGGTTCACGGTCCTATACCATCCTTCCGGTCCGTACCAGCATTCCATCGCAAGGGTTGGCATGGTCAATTTGAAACTATGCTGGTTCCTTATTCATTGCCACGAGATACTGCTTGATCACCGCGGGATAGCTGTTAGTTGACTCCGGGTTCGGGTATGTGCCTTGAATGGGAGCTTGTTGCACACTCGTCATCGGCGAATCCTGTCCTTTCATTGTCCGTAATATATCAACGACCCGCCACGCTTTACAGATCGCACGATGCTCAGGCGACTTTCTCGGGAATATCGCTGCCTACTCGACCTGGGATGACCTCAACTACACCCGAAGGCGGTTCAATCATTTCTCCTCGTACTATCTAGCCCCCTACAGCAGTCGTTGAGCTTGTACTGCGAATCGTACATGAGTGCCTCGTGGAGGTACGCGTAGAATCCTCTGGATCGCTTATGGTCGATGTAAGTGATTTCGTCCTGATAGTGCGTTTTCTACGAAGTTCAGATAATATTAGCAGAGACCAAAACACAATGATGAACGTGTGATGGTAATGGAGCCAAGGACACGCACATTCTGGGCAAACTCTTTACTCAATCATGAGTAAAGAGTGTGCGACCGCAAGG
Organism: Phlebia tremellosa; assembly: GCA_011032875.1. Lineage (NCBI taxonomy): Eukaryota > Fungi > Basidiomycota > Agaricomycetes > Polyporales > Meruliaceae > Phlebia > Phlebia tremellosa. The sequence goes on from JAAIFI010000234.1 coordinate 37,782, forward strand.
ATGTATGGTGAAAGGCATGCAAAGCCGACGGTGTGGCGTGCCATTGCCGTCGGGATCACGATGTAGACTTGTCGAGTCGAGCGGGCTTGCGGCAGTTGGAAGATGTATTCAGATGGCCGTGCGAACAGTGAGAGCCACTTGCAGGGAACAGACGATTATATATACTCTTCTGACTGCTGACCAGCGGCAGGCAGGTCGGTTGCGATATTGACTTCTCCAAGAAGAGCCCTCATGGTTGGAAGAGCACCTGTGAGCTCCACAGCTGTCAGCGCATCGTCTGATGGAACTCCGCCGAAAAACGGCAAATACCTCTCAGATTTATAATGAGAGCACACGGATTTTACCTCGTTAGTCCCATACAACGCAATGCACCGATCGCGTTCGTAAAGCATAGTAAAGACAGATAGCCTAGTATACTAGGACACAGTTTGACAACAAGTCTGCGAGAGCAGGATATCCTCTCGGCTCCAGCGCTTCTCGTACAAGCAGTGGGAGAGGAATTTGAATCACAAGGTGTATTTGAAGTTGGCGCCATGCAGAACGTAAGTTACCGAGGCTAAAGGGAGAAGTTTGTCATGGGCAGCCGTCTTGATTCTATCCTGAAAGAATGGGATGCGGAGTTTTATCGTGTCAATGACTCTCGAGAAAAAGGGAAGTTTGCGCACCAGCGTATGGTATTTCCGCGAGAGCGTGTTGAAGACGTCCTTTCTATTTGATTGCCATTGATTGGACCCTACCAGCTGTGCACTTGGAACTGACACGACTAGAAATATCCAATGAAATGCCAATTCGAAGCTGAGGACTAACCCCAACTTATCCCTGGCTTATATATTACTTAACAGCCCTAATACATGAGGATAACACATTGGAAACACAAGGTACTGCGTATTACAAAGAAACAATGAGGAAACAATGTGGAACAGACATGTATTAAAGGAATGCAGCGTCCATGCTTTATACTTAAGGTAACAATGAGGTACAAGATCCGAGATTAAAATAATGAGTGAAAAGCATGTATTAACCGACAGATCGTAACAAATACCCCCTCCCTACAATCGCGTCCTCGCGATTAGACTCTTTCCCTATCCTCCGTGATTATGGTGGTCATTTCGACCGCTTGAATCCTAGCTTCACTACGTCGAGTAGCGACTTCAGCCCAAATGATCAGGCCCAGCCATATGGTGATTACGATGGCGGCGAAGACTAGCACGCCGATTTTACCAGATGGCAACTGCATCATGGTCATGGTAGTATATTTGATTTCTAGGAATATTAGATGAATATTCCACCGGATCGACAACGCGTAGGAAAGACCTTATCGGATAGGACCAGTGATGATTCCACGAAGTGGGCGGTCCAACGACGACGAGGTGAGTGATTTTCTTTAGGTCCACGTTGCATAGATACACGCGATTTATATCAAGTCGGTTATCAAATAAGATTGAGCGCTGATCTCGGAATAGTATATCGGGGATCTGCATGGTTTTGATTGGAACAATAGCCGCTAGTTTACTTTTTCGTAAATTCCAGCGTTCCTTGATGCTATCCCACTTTTCCCACGCCTTGTCATCATGATGTGATTCCTTAGCGTTTAGTCGGGCGTTTCTGAGACCGCCGGGAATTGTGATGGTCGGCATGCGGGGCGCACTAGGATGATCTGCATGGAATTTGTCGATTATAGGCTTATATTGTTTGATTAAGGATGATCTAGATTCCCAAGTATTCTCAGACCTAGGTTTATCCAGCCAGTGAACTAGATACTGTAATCCCCCCCTTCGTACACGCGAATCAAGAATCTCTTCTACTTTCTCTTCGAAGGTTTCTACAACAGGAACAGACTTCTCGCGGTCTTGTTCCGGGAATTCTGGCGCTTGATATGGTGACAGAAGCGCTTGATTGAACACGGGGTGAATTCCTTTCCAAGACGTCGGAAGCTTGAGTTTGTATGCACTGGTGCCGATCTTCTTGATGATCGGGAATGGTCCATAGCGCTTATCGTCAAGCTTCTTATGAGGGCGATCAGTCTTGATATTAAAACCTTCCAACCACACGAGATCTCCATCTGCATAATCTATTGCCTCCCTTCTATGATTATCATATGCGCGCTTCATCGTCTCCTTAGATAATGCAAGCGCCGCAGACGCTTCTTCTTGGATCTTCTTCATTCGTTCAACGAATTGTTCAGCAGATTCATTACGAATCTCCTTTCGCGTTTCTACACCAGTGTAGGCGTTATGTCCATGCGTCAAATAGAACGGTGAAAATCCAGTAGCGGAGTGAACTTGATTACGATACTTGAATTCTGCGATAGGTAACCAATCGGGCCAATCGGTCTGACGATGATTGATAAAGATGCGCAGATAGTTCTCGAGTTCTTGATTGATCCGCTCTGTCTGTCCGTCTGTCTGCGGATGATAAGCCGTACTCGGATTCCCCTGGATTCCAAGCTTTAGATACACGTCCTTGATGAATTTGGACACAAACTGTGGTCCGCGATCTGAGAAGACCCTTTCCGACAGTCCATGTTTAGAGTATACGTGTTTGATATACAAATTAGCCCAGCCCTCAGAGTTCAACTCATCAGTCGTGGGTATTGAGATATAATCTTTGGACTTCATATCCACAATGTTCAGAATAGCATTAAATCCTTGCGCAGTCGGCAGATGCGTTATCATGTCAACAGATATATATTGCCAGTTGCGATTAGGGATGGGATTAGGATTTAAAGGCGCTGCCTTAGCTTGGTGATTGATCTTAGATCTTTGGCACGTTTCGCAGCCTTTGACGTATGCTTTCACGTCCTTTTTGATTGAAGGCCACCAGTACGATCGGTAGATTAATTCCTGAGTCTTGGCTTGACCTGGATGTCCAGCGCTTACAGAATCGTGATGCGCAGCAATCACGTGTCCGATGAGCGTTTTTTGGTTTGGAACGATCAATCGCCCCCTCCGATAGATTAAACCGTCCTCGGTTTTATTATAATCCTTGTCTTTGGATAGTACATGTTCTAATACAGATTTATCGTATGATTCTATGTTATTGGTGATTTCTTCGAGTAAAGACAGCGAGGATTGGACTTCGATTTTTGCAAACCAATGAGGTTTAAGAAGGATTTCATCTTTGTCCTCAGATGCGCCAAGCGCGTGATCTGGGCGTCTAGATAACGGATCTCCTTTAACCATCGTCTTGCCTGGTTTATGTAGCAATTGGAAATCATAGTTGGATAGTTCAGCAACCCAGCGAGCCTGTCGTGGGTTCAACCTCTGGGGTTTACGGAAATATTCAAGGTTCTTGTGATCAGAGTGTATCTCGAATCGATGTTTAGCACCCATGAGGAAATGGCGCCATTCATCGAGCGCAGTCATTACTGCGAGAAGCTCTCGATCGTAGATCTCGTAATTCCGCTCTGCAGGCGATAAAGATTTGGAAAGATATGCGATAGTACGCCAGGTACCATCTTGCTTCTGGGCCAGTTCCGCTCCAAGGGCGAACTTAGAAGCATCACATTCCACTTTGAGAGGATCATCATTGTTTGGCACAGCTAAGACCGGACCGGTGGTCATTGCTGTTTTGATCGTATCAAAAGCTTCCTGTTGCTCCGTTCCCCAAGTCCATTCGGCTTGTCCCGTTAACTTGGTCATAGGTCCGGCTATTTTAGAAAAGTCTTTAATGAATCTACGGTAAAAGTTCGCAAAACCTAAGAACTGTTGAATGTCTCGTTTACAAGTAGGCACAGGCCAGTCCGTAACTCCTTGTACTTTAGCAGGGTCCATTTTAATAGTACCGTAACTAATGATATGTCCTAAGTACTCCGTTTCTTGAGTTTCAAACTCACATTTCTCAGGCTTACAAGTAAGCTTATTCTCTCTAAGAATCTCTAGTACCTGTCTAGTTATTCTACGATGTTCTTCTAGATCATCAGTGAAAATCAAGATATCATCAAGATATACAATAACTTGTCCTTTTAGTATCAAGTCTCGGAATATGGCGTTCATAAACATTTGGAACGTAGCAGGCGAGTTTGTAAGTCCGAAAAACATAACTAATGGTTCGTAAAGTCCACGATTCGTAATAAATGCAGCCTTCTCTTCGTCGCCTTTCGCCATCCTGATATTATTATATCCCCATCGCACATCAAGCTTGGTATAATATTTGGACTTCTTGAGCTTGTCCAGAAGCTCAGCGATCAATGGCAAAGGATATTTATTCTTCTTCGTCATGTCGTTTAATTTTCGATAATCTTGGACTGGTCGGAGTTTGCCATCCTTCTTCTTGACAAAGAAGAACGGAGCGCCCCATGGGGATTTCGAAGGGCGAATTCGTCCAGTCTTTAGATTCTCATCTAGGAATTCATCTAACGCCTTCTGTTCATCAAGCGTCATGGAATAGATCTTTCCCGCATATGGTTTGGCTTCGGGAATTAATTCAATCACATGATCCCAGGGTCGATGTTCAGGAAGATGTTGGAAGGATTCTTCCGTAAATACGTCTATGAAGTCATGGTAGTGTCCTGGCACTAACTCAGTCCAGGGCTTAGATACTTTCTTCTTGTTTTGTTCTATCGCAATGTCCATGGCACTAGTAGCATGTATATTGATTTCTTGCTGGTGCAGCCAGGCGTTGGGGTCGATCATCAAGATCTTATCTTCTTCGTCAATATCTAATTGATTGATTTGGACACAAGTGTCCGGACACCTCGTGAATTCAACAATTCCTTTTTTCCAATCTATGGCGGGATTATGATGGTCTACCCACTCAAAGCCAAGGAACATGTCGGACTTTCCAAGATCAGTTACTAGGAACATAATCTTTTCTTGGTGATCACCGATGGTTACGTCTATCTTGGAGTACTTGGTGATTGGTCCAGCGGAATTGTTTGATCCGTCGGCATTATACACACTTATGGGACTATCAAAGTTCCACGTGTCAATGTTATGTTTCTTGACAAAGTTCTCGTTCAAACAAGAACCCGTACATCCAGTGTCAAGTAACGCTTTCACATCTATTTTGGTTCCAGTTTCCGGAACTGAGAGAATCACAGGCAAGTCCATCTGCTGTCCGTTCTTAAGTCCTTTCACGACTTTGAACAGCTTAGGACCAATAGTAGTTATGCTTCGCAATTCAATTTCTGGTTCAATAGATAACTCCGTCGCACTCGGAGCAGGTTTTTCTAATTTCATAGATGATTCATTGTTAAGGGAATTAAGCACAGGTCTCGCCCTGCCGCGCTCTTGACGAGACGCCCTTGCGTTAGAGGTAGATACATGAGATAGTTTATCAACGATAGGCATGGTATATAGTTTAGAGGATTGATTCATCATATGGATGCTTTCCGGAAGCGGTTCTTCGACAGTTAAAACAGAGAAACGATTAGATACAGGCACTGCACGTGGTGCGCTCATGCCGTGCCTAAGCCAAAACCCGCAGCCTTGAAACTTTCAGGGTCCGCAGCTGCCCATCTCCGCATTTGCTTGGCAAATGCTGCGCGCTGGTCCTCCTGCGAGAAGTCTACAGCTCTTACACGTGTCTGACCCGTTCTATTGGGCACGTGCCAAGGAGAACCACATGTCCCCTTCTCCGTCTTCTTTGCGTTGCACTTTAAGCACACGCGATCTACATCCATGGGCTGTCCTCGGCCCGTAAACGTTACACCGGTTCCGTCTCGCCGGGCTCCGTATTGAGCGTTTGTTGACCCAGTTGCCATCTGGGGTGGCGCTCCTCTTGGCGCTTGGTATTGGTGTTGTACACCTTGCGGCGTACGCGATTGTGGAGCGTTCTGGACTCCGGGTTGGTTTGGCACTACTGGCCGTCGGGTGGCAAACATTTCTTGTTGCCGTCTGAAAAGGCTGTCCAGCCTCGAAATGAGCGTTTTCCATTCCGAGTAGTCGATCGGAAGGATTTCTCGCATATAGACGCGGCGAATGATTTCCGCGTTCACGTTTCGTTCTAGCAACTCGATCAGATATAAGTTGCTCAAATCATAACCGGCTTTGTTGGCCAGTACTTCAAACTTCGCGAAGAAGTTATTGGCCGTCAGCTGGCCCTGTCTGAAATTCTCAATTGCCCTTTGAGCTGCCTTCTGCTCATTGGGGTCGAGGAATCCTTCATTCAACTTTGTTACGAATTCGTTCCAGCCAAAGGTCCACCAGTTGGTGACAGGATTTATGTGTTGATTAAACAAATTCTGAAGCCATGGTTCTGCCGCTGATCCAGGCTTGATATAACTTAACGCAGTATTGATCTTATCTCGTTCAGTCGCATGGGGGTATTGGGATAAATAGAGTAACACAGCCCGTATCCAGGCCCGATAGTCCTCGCGATTGCCTTCGAAGAAAGGCGGAGGCGCAATTTTCGGGGTTTTCATATGAGGAAGATAAGGTTGTGGTGGCACGGCTTGTGCCGGGGGTGATGGCGGAAGTGGTGGTTGTATTGGCGGGGTTGGAAGTGGCCGGCGTCCGGATGGAGATCCTCGGACACTTCGCATGGCTGAGAGAATTGATTGTGGCGATTGAAGAGGAATGGGTTGGATTGGCGGACTCCATGGGTTCTGCTCCATGTCTGATGATGTTGGTGGTGATGGAGTATGTGTAGCTGGTGTGACTGGCGAAGCAGTATTCGAGTCGAATAACCAGTCCGCAAAATCCAGGACGAATAGTTCCTTACGCTGGGCACACGACCCTCGTCTAGCGCTTAGGAGTAAAAGGTTCCAGGTATTCGGTTACGATGTCGTGAGGTGAACTCTATTGAGAGAACCTTATCTGCGATCTTGTCGATAAGACCACAAACTCGGGTAGAATGTCGGAAATGGGTTTGGAGTAGGAATCAAGAGCCCCGGGGCGTAAACGCTTGCCAGGTCAGTCCGCCAGATGGCGTGACTTAGAAACTCTTGTCTCTCACTTCACACGTCCGATGGCTGTAGACCACCGTGTAGAACGTGCTACTTGGAGGAATATCCGCGTATGTCACTTAGGACTGGCTTACGCGTGTAGCGAGACTTTATCGTCTGGCACGAAACCGGAATAGCGCGCTTGCCGGGGAAACCAGCTGACTAGCGAGCACGAGACAACCTACAAATAAATCGGGTCCGGGTAGCAGTAGAGGCGGTTCAGGTCCAACTGCCGGCAAAGCTTGTGGTAGCGTCTGCGGAGTTCCTTAGCGCGAGAAACGTTCAGGGGTTCACCAATCTTCTGATAGCAATAGTTCGAAAGGAAGATGTCGGCTCGGAGAGAAGGTCGAAGTTGGGTGCGTTGGCGGGTGATGTGGATGTGGTGCGGGATTGAGCGAGGGTAAGAGAAGCGTTGAGGTTTGGCGGGAGCCAGGATGAGAGTGATGAGTAGTGGTTTGCCGTCTAGATGCAACGGACTTGGAGGAGTACAGACAATGTCTGCGAGGGTGGAGAGTGAGGGTAGCTTCGAATTAATGACACGACTAGAAATATCCAATGAAATGCCAATTCGAAGCTGAGGACTAACCCCAACTTATCCCTGGCTTATATATTACTTAACAGCCCTAATACATGAGGATAACACATTGGAAACACAAGGTACTGCGTATTACAAAGAAACAATGAGGAAACAATGTGGAACAGACATGTATTAAAGGAATGCAGCGTCCATGCTTTATACTTAAGGTAACAATGAGGTACAAGATCCGAGATTAAAATAATGAGTGAAAAGCATGTATTAACCGACAGATCGTAACAGGAACACCCCAATGATATCCAAAACGGCACCTAACACATCCCGAAGACTCCAGGGAGATGGACGCCGGAGGACCGAGGCTTCGAGTAGCTTGAAGAAAAGACTTACAAGGCGTGTTCAACTGTCACGGTTTCTCACTAGACTGTAATCCTTCTGTACCGCTGTCGCAAAATACTCTGGGTAATTGAATGACAGAAATGGGGCTTATATTACAGTGAACGCGTGGCATCCCAGCAACTTGAGGGAATGCTAGGTGCGAACTGTACGACTAGGCAAATCTGTCACATCGACATGAGATCAATACAGGAAGATATGAAGCGGATTTACGCACCGATTAGAACAAGCTCTATCCTTCAGCAGTATCCATTGGCTCTGCAGGAGTTAGCGCACTCAGCGCTATTTCGGGTACATCTCGAGACGCTTCGCCGTGGATTTCTTGCATCTGAACGCCCTCAGCCGGCACATCTGCCGCACGCTCCTTCCCCTTTGACTTTCGCCCACCCCTCCCACGCCGGCTACCTCTGCCTCGAAATGACGACTCCCCGGTCGGTTCGCTCCCTACGAGCTGCTCCATAGTCTGAGGTTTTCGTTTCTTTGAGTTCACGCTTGTGTGCTCGTATTGCGATAGATTCGCCTGACTCTGAGCATCTGTCTGCTTCTCCTTCAGTTCTACTTCACGGAAGCGGATACGTCTCTCCGTATTTGCAACATGTGTCAAAGACTTTTTGGAACGGTCCGTATCGTCTAAAAGCCGTGAGCTCCATGATGGTATAAAACTGCGCGCGAAGTACGCACCTTTCGTATCTGTAAAGAAGAGCTCTGTACCAAGGAGCTCCTGATGAGACCCCTTGAAGATTGTTCCTGAAAGTTGCAGATACGGTGATGGGGTATCTAGTCCCTAAGTCCCGCTTCAGAACTTGACGCGAAATACAGTTTGGTATTGTGTGTCACTCACGATGAGACGATACGATGAGGTACTAGGCACCAACGTCGGTTCGACGACCCCCAAGTCGAGAGTCACATACTCAACCTCTTCAATTATGTCGCCGTTCTCGTTTGTTTCGTAGACATTGTCTTCTGCGAAGTGGTCTACTTGATGGTAGCCTGGAATGAGCGTGAGGCTGTTGGAGGACATGACCGCCGGAAGCAAGATCCGATCGGGAAGCCGACGACCTTCCTTTTCCAACCTGACCGGTCTTTTCATGTCCTTCTCTGCGACCCTCGTCCGCTACTCTCGTAAACACTCTCCATCCGCGCAGAGATGGCTAACAAGACAATTTAATGACCCTCTTGTCAAGCAAAGAGTCACTCATCCTTCACATTTCCGGTCGCGCTCGGCTTTCAAGCTCATCGACCTCGATGCCAAGTTCGGGCTCTTCACGCATCGCGATATTCGAGCCGTTGTTGATCTTGGTGCAGCACCAGGAGGGTGGAGTCAGGTGGCGGCAGCGAAGATGGGATGGACTATAGAGGATGTCGTCAGCTCTCGAGTCATCAAGCCCAAGACATCCAACAAACAGTCCGAGGAGCTAAACCGAGGCTTCGGCTTGGCTGATAAAGCCAAATCTGAGTCTTATGGGTCTTGGAGTACACCGATGGACGACGAGGATCAAAGTTTCTCGGGTGCGTACGCAGACATGGGTGCCACCTCTCAGAAGAAGGGTCGTGGCACTATCGTCGCCGTCGACTTGCTTCCCATGTACCCCATCCCGGGTGTGAAGTCTATACAGATGGACTTTCTATCTCCCAAAGCCGACGAGTTCATCAATGCATTTCTCATGGACGACGACAGCAACCATGGTGACATCGGAAAAGTGGACGTCATCCTGTCAGACATGGCCGCGAATTTCACCGGAAACTCAACACGGGATGTTGAGTCGAGTCTCCAGATCTGCGAAGCGGTATTCGAGTTCACAAAACGTCACATGCGGAAAGCGAAAGAAATCGGAAGGACACGCGGAGGGGTCCTTGTGTGCGTAATGTCTATGATCTAGCCCATAGTATCGATACTAAAGGTCTGCGAAGTCTGAAACACTTTCAGCATCCTTACCTAGATCAGTTTAAGAAGGACTATCTCGAGAAGGGATTCCATGCCGTGTACTTCACGAAGCCAAAGTCAAGTCGCAGCGAGTCGAGTGAAGGCTACTGGGTGTGTTATGGTTGGAACGGTCTTGACGAGTAAATTTGGAATGATGTATGTTATACCAAAATGGATATCCAGTCTCATGCTTTCACAGTGACGAGAATTTATCCAGGCTTATGGACTTAGGGAGCGTCCTGAGTCACCTATCGATCGCCGTGACTCTTATGTCGCTGATATGTTATCGAAGAAAACATTGACTCCAGCCTCAATAACGCTCAATAACGTTGCGCCACAGTTCATAAGGCGCGCATATAACCAAGGTTTTACATCCTCGCATCTGGCACAGACTCACAGAAACATGACAAAGATGAGGATAACTACGAGACATGATGATCACGTCTGCCCGTCCGCCTATTATAGCCTCAGAGGTACATCTATCACTTGCGAACGGGGTGAGTTTGCGAAGAGACTTTGGTAGCTAATTATGACACACCTTGTTCCTATCTATGCACGCTCAATTTGGAGTCTTCAGCGTGCTGCCAGTGCGTGGACGACCACCCAGGGCGCGCTGGACTGCCCAGGCACCGACAGCAGAGAAAAGGGGAAGTGCGCTTTCTACCTTTGCCCACTGCTGCCCACTTCTCGATTTTGTGAGGTTTGGGAACAAATTTGACAGATACGCAGCCACTGGCAAGGGGTCACCTGCAAGGCGAGAGAACTGGACGTGTAGGGTGTGAATGACATTGTTGCGAAATTCATGTCCTTGTTGTTTGGAGTCTGTCATGGTGCCGCATCGTAGTCTACGTCTAAGCCAATGTACTCCAGTTTAGGACAATGTTGTACAAGAATGGAGAGGGTCGCAATCGTCGGAAGGACCGTTTCTGGCTTTGGATATGTACAACATATCTTCAAGTGGCAAAGTCGTGGCCAAGACGTGGCTAATATGTAGACCGCATTATCGTCCAAATGCACGTGGTATGCATAAAAGTCGATGGCCAATTTCTCCAGGTTATGGAAGCCAAGGAGTGGCCGAAGGACGTCAAGGTCTAAGAGGTCTTCCTTATCGTTAGCGTCTCTGCTCTGGATGGAGAGGTGCTTGAACATCTTATACGATAAGGCGTGACCAACACCAGCGATAAAGCGAGAGAGCATCTGAACGTCATCACAGTCGCACTCCTGGATAATCAGCTCCTCCAAACACTGCAGTGGCCCACTGAATAGCATTGTGCGGTAGTGATCGAGATGGGGTACATTTGCGAGGGAATCGTCATTTGTGTTCAGTGTCAGACGGCGCAGCTGCAAGAGTTGTCCAACTGTTTTCTTCAGGCTGTCGTAAAGAGAAACTTGAGGAATTTCGAGGTCCAGTTCTAGTTCTGTGATACCCGGTGATAGATGGGGAAGATAAGTGAGGGCCGCTCCCCATATTTGCTGATGCTGACAGACTGCAGCAGAGAGCATTCGTAGGTTTCTGCTGAAGAACATATGAGCATGTTTCACTGATTGTTCGGAGCTGAAGCTCAACGTCAGAGCAGCCGGTCTAGGAAGAAGACCGTCAACTCCCCTACGGCGGCTCAGAGTCTCGAGAATGTCTCTTGTCCCCAAGTCATCATGCGCTTCCTTTACGGTCAAAGTACGGATGCGACGAGCGTAAAAGTCAAAACGCTCCCAGTCGTCCGCGCCAGGCGGCGATGTGAAAATCTTCCGGATGACGCATATATCAGAGGCAAACAAATAATACACATTACACTGGCTCACCAAACCGTTATCTCCCATTGTCCAGTGCTGCGACGGCAGACATTTTATTAAGTTCATCAGACAGCATTGCTCGCTCCACAGCCCACTCAATGCGCACTCTTGCATAGTCTTGCACGTTCGAGCTAACGCAGCCAGCGTAGCGTGAGACTCGTGTTTCTTCCGGAACGGTTTGTCCTTGTCACTGTCCATAATAGATTTTACGGTCAAGAAGAGGATGTCCTGTACGCGCAAGCATCGATGCATCTTCTTTGATTCTCTCCTGATTGTTGTGCGGCGAGCAAGCTTATGCGATGGTGTCAGGTCTGTTATGTCTCTGTCAACCCCCAAACACCAAACCAGCATGAGAGCAGAACACTCACGAGGGATACTAACCGATGACAACCGCCTATCTGATGCATGACACGTCGATTCTTGCGTTTTCAGCTCAGGCTCGATGACTTCGAGTGTGGCGCAGACCTATGAGTATCGCGATTCTGTTAGGCCTGAAAGCACATAAATACAGAACACAGTGACAGAATACTTACCGGGAACGTGCTCAAAATTCTAAGCGTCCGAGCTCTAAAGTCCACGGCAGCGGATTTCAAGAGACTATAAAAGATCACGCGTCGCGGTCAAGTCCAAGTCCAGGTCCGGGTCCGACGTCCAATCCCAAGTCCATGTCCCAAGCCCAAGCCCAAGCCCAAGTTCAAGTTCAAGTTCAAGTTCGCCGCACAAGCGCCCACGATCAAACTTTCATGCGGCATTCAAGCATTCCGCATTCCATATTCAAACAGTCAATCATCTATGTCGATATCGATATCGGCAGATTTTGCATTCCAAGGTCTCCGTGCTCGTGCCCAGACTAGAGACTAGTAGTGCTGATATTCAGCCGTCACTGAGTGAGGAGGCGTTACTTGTTGTCTTCGGACCAGTGGTTCCAACTTGAAGTTGGTAAGTACAAAAACCCAACGTCTGTCAAGTCACGTGAGTCGTCTCGCCTACAGTAGCGTTCTGTTCGTCGGACGTTCAAAGTTCAACGTTCAACGTTCACGTTCAACGACTCTTATATGACACCATCTCAAGGTGAGATATGCAAGTCACGCCGCAATTGTGAGGGTTTTTGCATTCGGTCTTCCTTCTAACATCACTTTCGTCAATAAACAGAACATCGTATCCGGAATCCGACGAGAAGCTTGCTACGTGGCTAGAGACTTGAAGGTTATATATGCAGGCTTCTCATGCATGGTTGAAATATACTGAAATATTACTATCATAGTTTTTCCGCTCCTTATGTCGAGCTTCCTTCTATCTCCCGAAGCCTATCTTTGGCAGCATGTCCCACCTGACAAGGATTGTTCTAGCGACCGCGGGCATCTTGTGTTCAATACCGATGACCTGGATATCGACATTCCTTCCAAAGCCGTAGATTTTCACCTCACCAATACCATATTTTTGTTTAAAAAAGTTCTCAAGATGGCAAGGTACAAAACTTACGAGGTCGACTCGGAATTACACTGGTGTGCATAGTATGCTTGATGCCTTAATTTGTTATACTGATTACGACCCTCAGTGATGGTAGCGTACTCGAAAAATATTGTGTGCCTGTTACTACGATCGTAAACGATGTTATGCTTCCTATCGAGGTTCCAAAATTGAGAGTAGCTCAGCAAACTGTAGTGATGGGTATGTGTGGCAGTTCCCAAATCTGCCCGTAANAAACTGTAGTGATGGGTATGTGTGGCAGTTCCCAAATCTGCCCGTAATAATCAACGACTCGTTGTACCAGATTCTATCGAATTTCGTATATGCCGGTTCGTCCTGGAAGCTTTGGATCGAGAATCAGATAGCTTGCAATGGCACGAACCGGCAGCTTCCACGCCTCCAGATTGGAATAAACACAAGAAATGTCTCGCGGTTGCTATATTTGTTGTGAGTAGACGGTCTCTCAACTATGCGAACTCTTCTCACGGAGCATCAACTAAGCCTCCGGGTGCAATCTCACTGACACCATTTGGCACGATTCGTGGACAATCCCTTTCCCTTCCTGCGGAAGCCCAGACGCTTCTTCGACTACTGCTGCGTCAACTACGGGAAACCCCCGCTGCTTACGGGGTTTTGAGCGATCAAATGTCCTCAGTCGTTATTGATTATCGATACACCGTTGTAGTAGGGGGATCGGGCTGAGGCCGAGTAGAG
>JAAIFI010000235.1:0-51435 GCA_011032875.1 Phlebia tremellosa
ACTGGTTGACATCTCAATGCAGGTAACGGAGTTTTTTTACATTCCAACTGTGTACGTTCTTTGAACGATCAAAGATGACCTCTACTGGATATCCTCTAGTCGGCCGCTACCTGCTTGTGCCAGCCACCGCGGTTAACCGTCTTCCGCCCACCCTCTAGTCAGCCCCCTCGTCCGAAAGGTATATAAACCCTCTCATTCCTCTCATATCTTTAGGCTGCCACCTTCCTCTCTACCCCCACCACCCCCACCACCCCCTCTCCTCTCCTCTCACCTCCTCTCTTGCACAGGCAGGAGACGAGCTCACGCACAGGATAGGTTATCGTCCCCTCCAGCAAGTGTCCTCGCCGGCCTCACACTTGCACACATTACTATTCATCGACGTCTTCACAATATACCCCTACTCCCCGTGAAGATGGTAACGTGTCACACACGTTGTCATACATATTCTAGTACTGACGATGTATGTTGCCCTTTAGGCTCTTCTTTTCCATATCGTCGGTTTGCCTGCCAGTCCCAACAGACATGCCGATGTATAGGTCGCTATCGTATTGGTAAGTCTCACTCCCCAACATCGTCGCAGCGTTCGAGATTGCTGACAGTTGGGACATGCAGCTTTCGAATACCCTACCCACACCCCCTACACCAGATCACACCACCCTTCATACATACCGCCACCATTCTCGCTTCTCACCTCTACACCTCATCCGCCATTACCCCCTCCTCATATCTCCGTAGCTTACGGCGGCAACACATAGGTGATCCCCGCCATCTGATTCCTGGCCGCGCATCAGAGGATGCATTAACGTCCATCCCGATTACACGTAAGTCATCTACGTGTTCAACCGTTTTGCAGACATTGGTAGCTAAAAGCTTGTGGCATTAATATTCAGTTCGCGATTGGTCTGTTCAAGGCGCCCCTTAAGTCACCCCTTTCAATTCCAGGAACTTCCTCAGATGCATCTTCGGTTGTAGTGATGTCTATCGTGTATTGGTAAGCACGAATTGTTTTGATCACGGCTCAGTGACTGACGTCTGACACTTGGCCCACAGCGCGATACGACTCCTCAAGCTTCGACTAGTATCCGTCCGTTTCAGTTTATGTTAAGTCTCTCGTCGACGCTTCTATCCCACGCCCATGCATCAGGTGTCCTTGGGTCCCTTGTGACGATGGTGATCCTTTCGGAGAGGGAGTATTTGTCTGGGAGGATGACGACGATAAAATGCAGAAAAGGCGGGGTTGTGATAAGATATGAAACATATTGTCGAGTATATATAAGGAAGTGAGGATGAGGATTTTTCTTCGCTGATTTCTAGTCTCGAGCCCATATGCTGGAGGCAGCCATTTGGGCGCAGTCATCAGTGTGCGGGGTCGAGGCTGGTTATTATGCATCCAGCCTCAGTGCTGTCTTGGCTACCCAAATGTCGATATCCCCATCACAACTCCGAATACATCTAAGACTATCGTGAAGCGTCTTGAAGAATACCTATGTTGCAAGTTAGTACAATATGTAAGTTTGAGGTGAATTCTTGATGCGACTCCGCGAGATGGGCGCTTCCAAGTATACTCATCAACTTTGACCACTACCATCCTAATATCCAAACTGCTGCAACGGGTTGGCAATGGACATCGACAAACTCTTCAAAGTAGGTCATCAATGTGTACTACTGAGCTTTGTGTTCGCAGCCATTCACGCGCTCTGAACAGGTCCCAAAGCTCCCGGTCGGCAGCAACAAACGACGCATGCCGGATCTGCCTACACCTGAGATGCTCAAGCGGATGAAGATTGATGTATCACCAGTAGTATCGTCAGGCGTGTCCGCGGAATCCAGTGGACCATCAAAACCAAGTAAATCGCGGTCTGCTATAGTCGAGGATGTAGAGGACGAGGACGCAGATGGTGTAGACCACAACTTCGCGCCCGGAGGAGACGCGGACTACTTTGCAGAGGAGGACGAGGAGGGGAGGTTCTATGGAGGCGGGTTGACGAGTGAACAGAAGGATATCATTAACATCTTCGACAAGGACATGGAGGAGGGTGTACATGAGGATGTAAGCGTTGTGTTGTGTCCCGTTCCGATTCGGTCTCCAAATTTATGTCGGTCTACAGCTTGAAGATATGAACATTATCACAATCCGACGATTACTGACGCGTTTCGAACGTGCAGCGAACAAAAACCAGGACCAGCGGTCAAAATGGCCTGACGACCCTACCAAGTGCGCCCGCTTCGTACGATATTTCTAGTGGTGTCTGATGTGCTCTCTAGGTTCATCGACTCCGAAGCCGATTTGGATGCAGCCATCAAATCCCTTCTTCCTTTAGCACAGTCCCCCGTACTCGCATATCCAGAGCTCGTCAGCTCTGGTCATGTTGCCCGTCTTATTGGCCTCCTTAGTCACGAGAACGCCGACATCGTTATCGACGTTGTGGAAGTAATCAATGAACTGACGGATGAGGATGTGGGTAATGAAGGAGAAGAGGACGAGGAAGAAGAGGGAAGCAAAGAGCAAGCATTGAAGACCTTGATTGAGAGTCTGGTTAGTATCGTGTCTGTGGTCAGTAAACTATGGCTAACTTCCTCTCAGCTAGAAAATTCGATATTAGAATTACTTGTAGACAACTTGAAGCGATTGAATGAGACAGAAGAGTCGGATAGACAAGGCGTGTTTCATATATTGGGTTTGTTTTCTCACTCAAACAATTATATAGCAATTAGCTCATCGTGCTTCTTAGGTATATTCGAGAATCTGCTTGGATTCAACGCGGATCTGTCGCAACAACTAGTGTCCAAGACCACCATCTTGAAATGGCTCTTAGCGCGAATACAGTCCAAGAATCACGATGAGAACCGTGGCTACGCTGCTGAACTCTTGTCTATTCTGCTACAAAACAATCGTGACAACAGATTAGCTCTAGGCAGGGAAGACGGTGTCGAGATTTTTCTGAAAGTGCTCTCGGTGGGTGGTTGACATCGTCTCACATAAAACACATAAGCTGATCGTGGAGGAGTGCAGCGATATAGGAAACGTGATCCAGTCGACCCTGATGAGGCGGAGTTCATGGAGAATGTCTTCGACTCATTGTGTTCTGCCCTGGGAGAACCAGAAATCAAGAAATTGTTCTTAGACAGTGAAGGCGTTGATTTGATGGTCCTCATGATGAAGTGCGGTCATATATTCTCACTTCATTTCGTCTGCTTAACATACTTCAGGGATAAGATGCAAGCCCGGTCACGGTCTATCAAGGTGCTGGACTACGCGATGTCGGGTCCTGCTGGAACGGCGTGTTGCGAAACATTCGTCGAGGCTCTTGGTCTCAAGAACTTGTTCTCAACATTCATGGGCAAGGTCGGTCATCTCAACTCGCATTAATACCCTGATACAATTGATCAATATTTAATGCCAGACGCAGAAGAAGCAGCACAAGACACTTCCCGAAGACACAACCCATACCCTGGGCATCATCTCTTCGTTATTCTCCAACATAGCGTCTGACTCGCCTGCACGAATCCGATTACTCGCGAAATTTGTGGAAAACACGTATGAAAAAGCGGACAAGTTGCTGGAGATCCGAGATGCCGCGCAAGGGAGGTTAAAGCAGGTCGAGAAAGAAGTTGATAATGAGAAGAAGGTAAGTCGCGACTTGAAATAGACTGTACAACTTCCCGTCTGACGAATACATCTCTGAAGGAACTTGCGGCGGAGGGAGAGGACATAGGCGAGGATAACGAGGCCTTGTGGTATCTCAGGAGGCTCGATGGCGGTCTGTTCACCCTACAAACTGTGGACTACATCCTCGCCTGGATCGCTATGGAGGACGATGGGGTGAGTGGACGGTTAACTATCGCGATCAATTTTGTTATTGAACTGCTACTCAGATTCGCGCACACATCCAACAAATGCTCCAACGGAGAGACAAATCCCTCAAAGATATCGTGAAAACGCTTGAGGTCTACCGCGACAATGTCGACGAAGACGACTCAGCGCGTAAACCGGACGAGCCATCACAAAAAGAGATATTGCAACATCTCATCGACTTCCTCGACGCATGCTGATGCGAAACGGTCTCCTGTCGTATCCTGTCCCTATCTACGATCTAGCGTGCTTGTACAATACTTTCGTGGCATCTCCGTGTTCCCGTAAGAAGCGTAATCCTGGAATCACGAAGGTTCTGAGGCCGTATGTCTGGGGTGGAAGGGGAGGGCTATGATATGGATGATGCGGACATGAGAGCAGATGTCGCGAGGAGCATATCCAGCGCACCACGCGCCTTGACCAGCTCCTGCTGGAACTTGACTTCTATCGCGACCTTTTTCCGTAGCCGGGAAAAGAGGGTATCGATGAGAGGTGATTGTCCAAGAACGGGAGTGTACATCTCTGAAAGGTCTGTCAGCGTCTAGTCGGTGTACGGGACTTATATACGGACCTATGACAAGGCTAGCGATATCACAGACTATCTCACCGAAACGCGGGTCGGCGACGTGTTTGAGGAGTAATCGCAATATTGGCTCGAGCAGGACGTCATCACGCCCGGCTAGCGCTGTCCGTAATCCGTCTCGGTGGATAAGTTCTTGTATGAGGGAGAACGTGGTTGATGGCGGGACTTGCTAGATACGCCAACAGTTTATCAGAACAGCCACAAAGAAGCAGTATACTCGTTTCTTACCTTGCGCAGAACGGAATCAAGCGCGGCAGAGTATCTGAAGCCTTTGAGGAATCTGTCGTATTCCTTCAGCTTCCTTGCTCGTTTACTCTCCACTCGCAGCTCGTCGACGTCTCCTACAGGCTTCGCCTTCTGTTTCAACTTCACATGACCTTGGCCAACCGTGGGTAGGTTACCGAGGAAGGATTCGAACGCCCCAGTGCGCAGGACAGCGGGTGAGAAGAGATCGTTTGCTGAAGATTCTGAAGCTTTCGCTTGTCTTCTTCGAACGGAAAGCGTGCCGTCTGACATCCCCGCAGCGACATGCGTCTCGTCGGGCTGGGCGCAATGATTTTAAACGACGCACGCGTATGAAAAAGGCTGAACACATACCGAGACGGCGAGACAAAGAATAGGTGAAGGATAGCGCATCGTATGTACGACTTTGTACGTGCTCACGTCGTAAACCTTCACCATGTGGTCCAACCCACCTGTGAGCAGTCTGCTCGCATCGCCGTTGAATGACATCGCAGTGATCGTCTTCTGGTGATTTGACAACGCCCTCGTACACCGTCCCCCAGCGACAATGTCCCACACCCGTAGTATAGGACCCGCCGACGACAAAGCGACCGTCCCAGAAGGGAACATGAGCACCTGCTCCACAGGTGCTGTATTCCGCACCCCGCCTTCATTCGCATTACCGCCCATGACCATCTCGCATTCACCCGTCCGTGCATCGAACAAGCGTACCGTCGAGTCGTAAGAACCGGTCAGTACGAGGTGCGGATTTGTGGACGAGACCTGCCCCGTGCGCACGTAGTCCGTGTGATCCGTGAATGTGGTAATGGTAGACTGGGAAGGCACGTCCCAGAGCCGCACCGTCGTGTCGTCCGAGCAGGAGAGAATTTGCGTAGGGTCTGCGGTGGAGAACTTTGTGACGTGCACGGGTTGCTTGTGCGCGTCGAGCGTGCGGAGGATAGCGCGTGAATTTATGTCGAAGACCTGTGCAGAGGGCGCAACGGTGCCGTCAGTGCTGCTGCGAACAGTCATACGGCGGCTGTCCATGTCCTTCAAAAGCCGTCCAGAAGACAAAGGCGGATGATACTCACTTGAATGAGTCCCGAGTCGTCTCCTGCGACTACGAGCTTTCCGTCTCCTCGAATGCATCCGCTTCGTGCGACATCTTTAAATCTCGAGATGGTCTTTGTGACCTTTTGTGTTCGTGGCGCATATATTTGAACGCGAGTGGCTGCAGTTACTGCATATCTATGTGGTTTTGACGGCGAGAAGTGTACCGAGGTGACTGGAGCATATTCTTTGATGAACACTGGGTGTTTAAATTGTCGCCAGTATCGACTTTCGGCACTGTGTTTTGGTTGTACTGGTCTTGGGTGCCGTTGCACGACAACGGGCTTGTACTCCATCGGGAGAAATGGGTCGAGTTCGTCGTCAAAGACGGTGAGCTCGTTGATGAAGACAGTGAGCAAACGTTGGTGTAGAATGAGGACCGAAAAAGGCAGGAGGGAGATTTTTTGATCGGACCGTGCACGTGATCTGAGATAAGGAGATCGATCTTTAGGAAATCTCCAGTAAATTATTTATTTGCCCCGGAAAAGATTGCTCTCAAGCTCTACCTCTACCTCCTCCGTCTCCGTCTCACTCTTCTCTGTATTTTCTTACCTACCTCACGATCTCTAAAAATCCAAGATGCTGTTGTACGAGGATGTCATTTCTGGTGACGAGATGTTCTCCGATGCCTTTCCCATGTGCGTATACTCGTGATGGCTATAGGCTGTGTTCAGGCGGACTGATTCCCCTTCAGCAAGGAGGTCGATGGTGTCGTATACGAGGTCGAGTGCGCCATGATCGTGGTCAAGGACGGAGATGTCGACATCGGTGCGTTCGGCAAGACTCCAAACATAACGTCGTGCTAATGGAATGCCCAATCACTTGTAGGAGCCAACCCGTCCGCTGAAGAACAAGAGGAGGCTCTTGAGGAGGGTGCCCAGCAGGTTAACAACATTGTCCACTCTTTCCGCCTGCAATCGACCAGCTTCGATAAGAAGTCTTTCCTTACTTACCTCAAGGTACGTCCATAGTAGTGGTGTTAGATTGACTGCGCAGATAAATGATCTCCGCTAATATGCAGGGCTACATGAAAGCCGTCAAGGCATATCTCCAGGAGAACAAGCCCGATCAGGTTGAGGAATTCGAGAAGAGCGCACAGGCATTTGCCAAGAAGATTGTCGCCAACTTCAAGGACTACGAATTTGTGAGTGTAATCTGCATGGATTGATTGACTTTGCAGATCTTATCGTGCCTTTTTCAGTACACCGGCGAGAACATGAACCCCGAGGGCATGGTTGCTCTCCTCAACTACCGCGAGGATGGCACCACCCGTGAGTCTCGGCTTGCGCTTACGACGTGTTTTTATCGTTGGCTGACTTTTTCTTTTCATTAAAGCTTACCTCACATTCTGGAAGCATGGTCTCAAGCAGGTCAAGCTGTAAACTATCTTTATCACATCCTTGTCTTCGTTCTTCTCTGGTGGATAGCTTTCGTCATGTAGGTAGTAGTGCACTTCCCTACGATGCCGCACATACCTGTACCTTGCAAACCGCGCAAATCAAATGCCGCAAAGAACAGATTACCAAAACCACATTGAGTGGCTATATCGCTTCGCTCCGAAGGAGGCAGCAGCACCGCCGTATCCACAGGAGGATCACGCGTCTGCAGGTATGTCCGGTCGCAAGAATTTCTGCATTCCACCGTGCATCGGGTGTACAGCATCCCAATCGCTTTTTGCCACGTACACAAACCGCGTTTCTCTGATAATAAATCTCGGAGACGCGATGCACATCAGTCTGCATCAGCTCCGGCCACTGCACCGCTCGACAGCTCTCGGGGACATGTCGCACCAGGCTCAGATCATGCGTCCCTCACGCCAAGGCTCGAGTCTGGCAATGTCGCTTCGGGACTGGGCACGGGGTCTGGTACCGTCCACAAAAGGTGATTCCATCAATTTCTGACAGCCGCCCATTATTGCCTCTCCCAAAGCAGGCCACGTCGGGTGACTAAGCCCGAGCCTGAGTGACACGTCGACCGAGCTCTGTTTAGCCGCCAGAGTCGTACTATAAGAAAGCGTTAAAGCGTTCTCAGCGACGCTTGTCCTCCATCTACCACCACTCCTGGGATCGCTGCCCACTCAAAATGCGGTTCCAACACTTTATCTCGACCACCTCGCTGTTGGCGTTGGCTGGTCTTGTCGCTGCGTCCGACGTTATCGACCTCACCCCGGACACTTTCGATGAGATCGTCAACCCTGAGCCGTTGATGCTCGTAGAGTTCTTCGCGCCATGGTGTGGGCACTGCAAGGCCCTCGCGCCTCATTACGAGGAGGCGGCGACAGCGCTCAAGGAACGCGGCATTAAGCTCGCGAAGGTCAACTGTGTGGACGAGGCAGATCTCTGCCAGTCCAATGGAATTCAGGGCTACCCGTGAGTATTGGTCTGTGCGCTTCCAGAGGGCTGTGCGCGTTATGGAGAATGGGTAACGCGACTATCAGTGTTTATGATGCGGGACCATTTTCTACGTCGCTTGCTTCCTCGTGTTTGACGATACTCCGATGCTGACGCATCATACAGTACCTTGAGGATATACCGCAACGGAGAGTTCTCAGACTACCCGGGACCTCGCAAGGCTGATTCCATCATCGGCTACATGACCAAGTGAGTGTTATGCGAGGCTTCTGCGCCGTTTGTCATGTTGAACTCTGCCCAGACAATCATTGCCTGCGGTAAACGAGGTGACCAAAGACACCTTCCCCGAATTCAAAAAGGCAGACAAGGTCGTCGCCGTGGCGTTCTTGAACACCGTTAATGACGTACCCGCTGCCGAGTTTAACGCAACCGCCGAAAAGCACCGTGATGACTGGCTATTCGGCATGACCACCGAGAAGGAGGTCATTGAAGCTGCCGGTGTGAAGCCGCCAGCTGTCGTCCTTTACCGTTCATTTGACGAGCCTACCATCGAGTACCCATACCCTGTACCATCTCTCACGGTCGATGAACTCGAGGCGTGGATCAAGGATCTCTCAGTGCCCGTCATTGACCAAGTCAGCGCGGAGAACTACCAGGTCTACGCGCAGAGCGGCAAGCCGCTCGCGTACCTCTTTGTTGACCCCACCGACGAGAAGCGCGATACCTACATCGACGCGATCAAGCCTATTGCCGCGAAGTACAAGGGCAAGGTCAACTTCGTCTGGATCGACGCTATCCAATTCGGTGACCACGCCAAGGCTCTCAACCTCCAGGAGGTTAAGTGGCCGAGCTTCGTCATCCAGGACCTCAAGGACCAGCTTAAGTTCCCATATGACCAGAGTCTGGAGATTACACCTGAGGCTGTTGACGATATGGTCGAGAAGTACCTTGATGGCAAGCTCGAGCCCACGCTCAAGAGCCAGCCCGTCCCCGAGCAGACTGAGAGTGTCTTCACCGTTGTTGGTAAGACGTTCGAGGAGACCGTCTTCGACGACAGCAAGGATGTCTTCATTGAGTTCTACGCTAGCTGGTGAGTTCTCTTATTCGCTATCGTCTGTTCATCGCTAACATGAAACTCAGGTGTGGACACTGCAAGCGCCTGAAGCCTACGTGGGACTCGCTCGGCGACCACTACGTTGACCTCAAGGACAAGGTTCTCATGTACGTCACCGTGCTCTGCTTGCCATTCAACACATACTAACGTCTATCGTACAGTGCCAAGATGGAGGCTACCGAGAACGACCTCCCGGCATCCGTACCATTCCGCGTTTCTGGCTTCCCTACACTCAAGTTCAAGAAGGCAGGCACCAAGGACTTCATCGACTACGATGGCGACCGCTCGCTCGAGAGCTTCATCGCCTTCATTGAGGAGAACTCCGGCAACACGCTCGAGAAGCCCGCTGTCGCGGACAACGCGACCGCGCCCCCGCCAACAGCCGTGCCTGCAGGCCAGGAGCCCGTCAAGGCTCCGGAGGCGCAGCACGACGAGTTGTGAGCGGGCAGTTGTGGACTCTCTCTTTGCATGATTATTGTCGTACAGTAATTTGTTGCTGTTGTTTTAGTATCTATTGCTATCGTCATGAAACGTCAAACACTGCATATCTTTATGTGTGCCACCGCGTCCCGCTGATTCAACTCGCTGACATCTGCAAGCGTAAGCTGTCTACGCTAGTGTGTACCCGTCATTGGTCCTACGTGGAATCGCTCTCTCGTCTTATCGGGTTTTTTTTTTTATTTTTTTAAATTCCGCTTGTTTAACGTGCGTACAACTAGGGTACATGCGCACCGAATAAATATTACATATTTGGAGTTTTGAGTTATCTGGGATTGTCAGGTCTCGTGATGCCCCGCGTTATCATCTCGTGTCTTCACCCATTATCGGGAGCCTCAGAAATCCCTCCAAATTCCTTACCTAGTTCCGCTACTTCATCCTCAGACAGCTCAAAACGCGTTTTGAGGTGTCTGATTGCTGCGCCTGCAAAGACTGCTTCGAAGTCAGAGAGTGGTTTTGCTGGGTTGGCGTCGCTCCATCGTTCGTACGCCATTTTACGCAGTCTCGTGTGGATTTCTATCTTGACGTTCGCTAGGGATGCGTGGTCTCCTGCCTCTCGGTCCGCCAATGCTAGGTTTACGAGGTCTCCCCACTCAAACGAACCTGCCATCGGGTTGAGTTTCAAGAACTCATTGATTGATTTTAGGCTCGGGGGTATGCGTCTCCATCCCTGGATGAAGTGCTCGACTGGGTCCACTCCTTCGGGGGCCGGCTCATCAAAGTCAAGTGGGTGATTACCTCCCATTCGGCGACGCCGCTCAAGTTCAGCTTCTGGGGGCTTGTGCTTTCGGATCCATAAGGGGCACTCAAACCATATGTGGTCGCGAGTTTCGACACCAGCCTGTCCGCACCAGCATCGCGTTGCGCCCTCGATGTGGAATCTTTCCCTAAAGGCTCCGTGGGGGAAATGGTTCGTGGTGAACTGCACGAGTCTTGCGAGATGTTTGTTTGACTTTCCCGCACTTGCGAGGAAGCAGTTCTTTGAGGTGGGTGTGCATTTTGAGAATTCTTCGGGTCCTAACGCATTGTTCTGGCCTCGGTATTTGGTGTGCGTCATTTCCTTTCTCCATTCGGAGTGCGCGTGTGCCATGATGGTCTGGCGGGCGTATGCGAAGGATACGTTCGTTGAAGGCTCTGATGTTGCGATTCCTGCTTCATGGTCTACCGCTACGTTTCCAGCAATGTTCTGGTGGCCCGGACACCACCATAGATGGACCCGGTGGCTAGGCGATTGTTGCAGCCATGGTCTAACTGATCTACAGGCCGCAACCGATAGGAGTTGGGAGGGGCCGGGGTTGGCAGTCAGGATCGCGGTGAGAGCTGCTTGGTTATCAGCGAATACGTGTATATCTGAGACCTCTGGTGTCGCCATATTCACAGCTTCGTGTATTCCTCTCGCAAGTGCAGCCATTTCAGCGTCATACGGGGTTGCCTGTCCGTACCCGAATCGCCCTTTTCGCGTGAGGCCATTGTGTTTGATGAGCCATGCGGCGCCTGCTGCTACGCTTCGGTCATCTGTTGGGTTCTTCTTTTGGGAGCCGTCCGTGAATACTGCGACATGTTTGGGGTTGCTTTCTGCGCGACTTATAACCGGCTGTAAGTGGAGGTTAATCCAGTCCCTTAGTTGGGCTCTCTTTGACTTTGGTGGGGCCAGGGCACCGTCAATGCAGTTGAGGTGGCACAAGACCTGATCTTTGAACACGTCGAGGACCCTGTCCCCGGGTCTGCACTCGTCATTTAGGATGTCGAACTGCTCGTTGCTCGCCGTTCCCCACACCGCCGCATGGGTCGTGGGGGTCTCCGCGTCATTTCTCATGAGTTCTCGTAGTGGCATGGGGGGGATGATATTCGTGGCTTGGTCTGTCGACCACGCTGGCGTGGGGAGGTGCGCCCTGGTTGGGTGGCCCTTGTGCAACGTGCGCACTCGTAAGCATGTTCGTTTCATGTACTTGTCTATCTGATACCGGATGGGTAGGAGTCCGGCTGCCATTTCTAGGGCGCCCATAGGAGTGGTTCGGAAGCCACCAGTGATCCATCGAGCTGCTCTTCCCTGAGCTTTTCCCAGAGCTCGCAGTATCCACTTTCTTCCCTTCCAGCTGGGATGCCACCAAAGTTGGGCTCCGTAAGTGAGGATTGGGAGAACGTTTGATATGTATAGGCGCCGTTTATCGCATGGGGAAAAGCCACGGTTGGAATTCCCAAGGAGGCGCAGCGCAGCTACTGTGCTGGCTGCCTTTGTGGCGTAGAAGCGTATGTGTTCGTGAAAGGTTAGCTTCGGGTCGAGGTAAAAGCCTAGATATCGCATGGATGTCTTGGGCTTTATGACTGTTTGTTGGCCATTAACTCGTAGCTTGAGGTTGGGTCCTAGGGGTTCGCGGTCACTCCAGGTGCGTTCGCGTGCACGTCGGAAATGCATTAGCTCAAGTTTGTCCGTTTCGATGCTGAGACCCAGGCGTCCTAGGTTGTTGACGATAGAGTTGAACAATTCTCGTATGAGGTAGTTGTTGTAGATTAGGCCGTCGCGCCGATCGTGGATTGGGGTGAGTCGTCCCGCGACGTGAATGAGTCCATCATCCACGAAGAATTGGACCGTTGCGTGTCCTTCTAATGCCTTGGTTGTAGGGGCCACCATGTGGAGGATTGGTGCGACGTAAAGACCCGTGAGTATGGGAGACAGGGCTGACCCCTGCCCTACCCCAGTTGAGAAAGCCGTTGGGTCAGACTTGTACCCGTTGAACACGAACTCCGTTTGTCGGTCTACGAGATAATTTTCGAAGTATGTGCACAGTTTACTGTTGAATCCTTGCTTTCTTAGGATCGCGGACATGGCGTCATGATGTATGGAGGGGAAGAATTGTGAAACATCCAGGAGGAGAGCTGTGGAATCGAGGTCTTGTTTCCAAGCTTGTTGGATATTATGCACGAGTTGGATGCCGGCATCTTGGGTACTGTGCTGCTTGGTGCCTCCAAATTGGCAGGGATGGAGGATGCCGTGCTTTTGTGAGTCGAATTGCAATCTCTGGGCGATGATCTTTTCTAACAGTTTTCCGAGGCAGTTGAGGAGAACGATCGGTCGATATGCTTTGGCCTGCGTGTAGTCTTCTTTGTTTGGTTTAGGGATGATCACTGTGCGCGACCGTTTGAAAATGCTAGGGTGGATGCCGTATTGGACACACGCATTGAAGAAGCTCGTTATACGTGGCTCCGTGTTGTTGTGTTCGTGGTCGGGTTCGCCACATGAGCACTTGCTTTGGTCGCTAATGATCCTCTTAAGCCAGAACCAACTTATATTATCCGGCCCAGGCGTTGAAAAGTTGCTGGTGGTGTGAAGGGCTTCGCTTAGCTCATGGTCAGTGAAGGGTGGAAATGATCTCTCATCGCGTTGGGGGATCTCGTCGATTATGGTCAGGTCGACTGGTTTGGGATTTTGCGGTGTAAACTGTTCTTGGAAGACGGCCGCTAATTGTTCGGGTTTGTCCACAGGAGCCCCCTGCTTGTTGACTAGGCCCGTGGTGGCGCCTACTCTTCGTGGTTTGGTCCACCCTACCGTGTCCCAGATGCGGGAGGGGTGGGTCTTACGAATGATGTCGTCAAAAAAGAGCCTCTTGGCCCTCCGGACCGCGCCCTTCATCCTCCTGGTTGCCCGGTCGATTTGTGCCGCGATTGATGCGATCTCTTTTGTGAGTCGAATAACTTCCTGTTGCCATTCGTCGGGGGGTTGTAATCCCTCTCTCAGCAGTCGCGTCTGCCATGTTTTACGCTCTTTAGCGAGCTCACCACGCTGACATCGTAGGGTGCGGATCTCTTGAACGATGGCGCTGCATTCCTTATTCCACCATGACTTGGATCGCTTGGAGGGGTTCGGGGTGGTCGCGTGTTTCTTCCATATCTCTTCGAGGTCGCCGGCGAGTTTATTTCCGGTCTGTTCAACCTCTTCGCGTGATTCGTATGCAAGGGGGAGCGCGTTGACTCGGGCCCGGCACGCCCGTACGTATGCTCCTCCCTCTTTAGACCCTCGCTTGACGGATGGGTTGCCTTGGGGTGTACCGTGTATCGCCATGGACCATTTTAGGATGGCGTGATCACTTCGATGTCTCTCAAGGTCGTCTACTGTGAGCCCGCTTTCGCATTCTAGGCTGGGGCTTGTCCATACGAGGTCGAGGACCCCCTCCCGCGTGCCCAAGTTGTTGGATATCCATGTTGGCGGACCTGCCGGGTTATTGAGTAAGGTGAGCCCCAATTGCTCCTGGGCCAGTTCTTTGAGCTGTTCTCTCTGTTCCAGGTGACGCTGTTCTGCCCCGCCGACTCTCTGGCCTGCATCCCATAGGGGGTCCCGTAAATTGAAATCTCCTACCATGAGGTGTATCCGGGGAAGGGCTTCGACTCGGTCAAGCAAGTGTCGCACGGCTGCAAAAGTTCGTGAATCGTTGTATACGTTGAGTATTGACAGCTCCTGGCCATTTGCTAAGTTCATTGTGACGCAGATAGCATTGTCGTGTTTTATATTCAATGTGCGAAGTTGCGGGCTCGCCGCCTTCCAGCGATTGTGGATGTAAGTAAGTACACGTGTGTTTGGTGAGTAGCCTAAGCATATAAAGTTTCTGTGCATAATCGTGTGATGGAGCGCGTCCCCATTCTGGTCAGTGGTGGACGCCACAATTTTTATGAACCCTTTGAAGGGTTCTTGGACGCATATAATGTCGGCGTCGCAGTTCCTTTCTAGTAGAAGCCCATGGTTGTCCCGACTTTTTTGAACGTTTGCCGACCGGCATTGGAGAATGGATGTTGTGTTTTCTGGGTTGCTTGGTTCTAGACTGTGTTCTCGTTGTGGGGGGTGGGTAGGTTGTGCTCCGTCTGCGGGGCCGTTGCTTTGTCTGCCGCTACCGATTACATTCTGACGCGGCTCACCTCCTTCACGCTCGCGCGAGGAGGCGTTGGGACGCGACGCAGTCACATCCCTCAGGGCCCTGTCGCCGATCTCGCCCTGACTGTCCCGGGGGGGTGAGGCGGCAGGGGAGCCTCTCCCCCCTCCAGTCTGGGCGAGGGATAAACCAACCTGGGTCTCACATGGAGCCCGAACCGGGTACGAGTTATGGGTGTCATTTGTATGCGCAGGATTAAATGAGTTTATTGTGGTGTTGTTGAACTAGTGCTAGTGCCAGCGGGGTTCCGGTACTACCACAAGTTCAGCGTGCAGGATCGCTGCCCGGCGCACCACGCCTGAACAGGCCGCCGTTGTCAGTGCAGAGCACTCCTACGCCCCGCAGCTTTCCTGTGCCACGCATGGCCAGTAAGTGTGGGCTGCGGGGGTTTTTTGAATTGTTTATCATGACATTACCCTGGGGCGTTTTACTTATATTGTTGCGTGAAGGTCCTCCCCATTCATTGCCGGGGTGGTATTTCGCGCACGCCTGGTTTAGGTGAAGATGAACATACGATATGTCGTACTACGATACATGTAAAACTACGCTAGCCGCATTATCCGCGGGTATGGTTGCGCGGGGGGGGGGCCTCCACGCCCCCTTCCACGTCCCCTACGGCCCTGGTTGCTATGCGGGGGGAGGAACATTGGGCCGATGAGGTGCTCCGGGATCCCTGCGTGGTCGCTCTCGACGTTGACGGTGGTGACGCCCGGGCCGTTCCAGTACGGTAGCAGCGGGTAGGGGCACAAACCCCGTGGGTGTCCCGCACTGCGGCATCCAGAGCAGTAGTGGGGTTGCTGGCATAGCCCTGTGCCGAAAATGTTGTCCGTGAAAGCGTACGCGTTGACCGCGTCGCGGAAAATGCGCCACTGTGCAATATCAGTGGTGGGCGAATGCATGTGGAGATTGGCCATTGGGACCTCAACTCCGCCTTCGTACCGCTTGCGCCATACGACAATCTGGATGGTATTGACCACGCATTCGAGCGCGTGGGATGGGGAGAGCTTCCGTAGTTCTGGGTGCGACGAGGCGAGGTGGGTGATGAAGAAGCGGAAGTGGCCGTTCGTGAAGTGGAACTTGACAATGTCTCGGATGCGTTCCGGGTCGGGGGTAGCGAGGCCCTGTAGGGTGGCGAGGTACGTGGGGATACGGACGTCGATGGGCACCGTGAACACTGTCCCTGCGATCGTGGAGATGCAACGCTGACGGTCAAGAGCGTCGACCTCGTCTTGAGTGATGCCGTAGAGGAGGGCGGTGCTAGGTCCGTTCTTCCGGTGCGCGACAGCAATTGGTGGGCTGATTTTGGCATTGGGGAGTCCCACCGCAGCCAGGACCTTGAGGATGGTGCCAATGGTCTCCCCGGTTGCTGAGATGGTCTGGTCGAACAAGCGTACTCCGATCTTGGGGACTGCAAGAGCACGCCACTCCGCAACCTGCTGTTTCTGCTGCAAGTAGAACACATCATCTGGGTCCCGCATGTGGATGGGCGGCCATCCGCCCTCGGGGCACGGGGTGATGAACACGTTGGTCCACGCAGTGGGCTCAGGGGGCGGGGGAGGCGGGATGAGGGGCGGTGAGGTCGCCAAGGGTGGGAGGTTGGTGAAGAACCTCGCCTGCACGCCTTCTGTTGTCGGGTAGGGGGTGGCCGGGCGCGGGGTGGCCGGGGCGCTGCGACTACGCCCCTGGACCGGTTTGGGAGCGGCGATCGTGAAGTGATCATGGGTTCGCTGGGTGGGGTCGCCGTTGTGCAGTCCGTCAGAGCCTCGCTCGACGACGCCCTCGTTGGACCCTTGGCTGATAGGGGGCGTGGAGTTGGCTATTTCGCGGAGGGGGGTGGTTGGAGTAGGCGCCGCGCCTCCGCGCCCTTGGCTATCCGAGACCTCGGGCGCGTTGTCTACATGATTAGTATTGGTTAGTGGGCTTCTGACGACTAGTGTGCTGGGGATCGGGCTTACTCTCGTTGTCAGCCGTGGCCTTGTCACCCGCTGAGTTTCGCAGCTCAGGGCCGCTGTTAGGGAGAGTCTCTGCGCGGGTTGGGCCTGACGATTTTCGAGGGTGAGGGGGGTTACAGAGGGTTTTTACAGAATGACAGGGCTTACTGGGGAGTTGTTGCTCCGCCCCACCGGCGTCCATGCTCCCACCAGTGGAGGTCGGGGTGGTAGGCGCGATCATGGCCTTCTCCCCCTGAGCGGGTTTCGGCGTGACAGATTGGTCGCCCTCCGGGGATGGGGTCCTGCTCGGGGGAGAGGGTGGCGGGCTCGGGAGTCGGTCATCGCGTCGGGCCCGAGGCTGAGCAGTGGGAGAGGGGGCGCGCACTACATCAGCATAGGTTCGCCCGTCGGTCGAAGCTGAGGCTGCGGCATTCAGGATGTTGCGCAGGGGGTTGGCCACGATCGCGTTGTGAGCATCGCTCGGGTCATCTGGGGCATTCTGGGGAGAGCATCCTGCCGGAGGGCTCTCGATGAGGGACGTCAGGGTCGGGCTCGTCACCTCGTTTTCTTTTCCACCTGTGGGTCTGAGTGTGAGCATCGACAGGGATCAGTTCTCGCTCTGTGCGACGTACGGCGGGTTTTATTTCCCGGTTGAGTTACGGCCGTAGGGGCTGCTGCCGCAGCAGCTGCTTTGCGCTGAGTGCGAGAAGTGGTAGATCGGATGGGTCCAGGCATGGTTAGAACGCTTAGAGGGTTGGGGATTCTGCTCTGAAGTCTGCTCACTATTTATGCTGTAGGACTGCCGCCGGTCAGGGCACGCCCTCTCGCCCTCCTTTCTCGTCGCCGGGGGGGAGCTCAGCAGCATAACCCCTTGTCGCGAGGTCGTACGGCATTCTCGTGGCCGCTGTGGGAAGAGTGAATACCGTACTCGGTTTAGTGTTGTTGATTATTCAAGGGCATCGTGCTTGCTGTTGAGGTCGGGAGACATGGTAGGGGGCGGGGTTCATCGTGGTTGGTTGTAGAGAGGTTTGGGCGTCACCCAGTTGACGTTATGGTGTTCGGGGTGGTCCGGCTTGAGTTGAGATGTTGCGTTTTGGTCCCGCTGATGATGAGAAGCTCGGGCGTCTTTCCTGTTTTACCTGCGCGTATGTCGTCTTGCCAGGTTGCAGCGGAGCAACCCCCCTGACGGGGTTTTGGAGCACACATGGGAACGTGAGTGGCAAACTGATTTATTACGTTCTAAGCGGTACGCTAACGCTGTCAGGGCTAGGAACGGAGGTTGCTGAGAGCGCTGCGGATGCGCCGGAGGATGGTGGGGGGCGGGGTGGGTGGGGGGAAGATATCTTCGTCACCATGTACGTTCGGGAGTCGGTGCTGAACTTCAGAATGAATGAACGCCAGGTTGTATGGGAGGACGGCGAGGCTGAGCGGTGCGGCGAGTATGGTGCATGCCATGTTGGTGCGTGTGAAATGCGGGTGGATCTGAACGATGAATTCGATCCACAGCATTTCGACATTGCGGACTCCCACAGTTTTCACCGGGCCTACCGGGATTTTCGGGTCATCAACGTCTCGTAAGTCGATGTAGCAACCTACGCGGATGGGGCCTTCAGCGCGTACCACCTGCCAGGTGGACGGGTGCTGGTCGGACGCACTTTGGGAGACGCATCTCGCGTATACCACGATGTGAGCAGGGGGGGACAATGAATACACCCGAGGGTCATCCATCTGACTGCCCGGAGTCAACCACGGTCGGGCTACTCGCATGAGCCTTTGCGCTTCGCGTAAGTGGGGTTTGAGTGAGCGGTGGACGCTGGTAAGCCCACTGGCGTTCCGGGTCGCAGCCCGTTCCACGAATAGGAAGAAGCACGACGACACCGGGGCACATCGAACCACATATTCAATGAGGTCTTGGGTGAGTGCCCTGATCTCAGTGATCATGCCGTAGTTCTCGAGTTGCTCTACGGCGGTGATGAACAGCCAATCCGACCCCAGATTGATGGGGGGGAGGCCGGGTACGATAATTGCACGGTACGAGTCAGGGAGGCCTTTGTGACCCATGGCGACTACCTCAATCGTGAGTCGTGGAGGGGGGCTTGGGGCTGTCGGGCTAGGGCGCGGTGTGCGGTGGCTCATCGCGATGTTTTTGTGATGTGCGCCGGCAGTGCGGATACTCTTGTGAAGGTTGGGCTTCGACTGTAAGAGCAGATTAGGCGTGGGCGACTGCGGTGAGATGCACCAGCAGTGGCCTGCGTCTTATACTGTTCTTAGAGATGGAGCCCGCCGGGGGATCCCCGTTTGCGGGTTTACGTACATCAGCCACTAAAGTATGATTAGCGGATGGTTGGGCAGGCCCTGGTGATAGGGCTGACAGAGTTACGTTATTATTTTACTATGGTTGAGGCGTGTATAGCGTTTCACACAGGTCGGACTCCTGGGGGTGTGGCGGCCCGCAGGGCGGTGGATTCACTCCAGCACTTTCCATGGCTAGGCCTCAGTTATTGCCGCCCATCGCACGGACGGCGGCGAATTGCCGTTTTTGGGGGGAGGGGCGGGTTAGACGCCCGGCGGCAGCCGCTCTCGTTTGGTCAGGAGGACAGGCGCTGGTGTTACATCCGTTGGAAGCAGTTTCAATCCACCCCATTGCGGTGTCTTGGGGTGCATTGGAACACCCGTAGGGCGTACATATTGAGACCTATTCTCAAGTGGGCTCGCTCATTTCGCCCGGCAAGGTATAGGGGTCGAGTACAGCCCCTTTTAGTGTCACTAAGGATCAGTTTTGCCATTGTACGGCGTATGGTTGCAACATATGTGTCTAATAGTTGTAATATGGTTCTAAATCGTGCCCTGCACGTCTACACCGTGGGGGGAGGCACGCACAGGGGCGATAGCTTTATCCCGCGAATTCGGTGGTGGTGGTTGTTTGGCGAAGTATGGTCTTATCGGGTTGTTTCGATTTGGTATGTGTCATTGTGATCATGATTGAGTACGACTAGACTGATCATTACATTTCACTCAAACAACTGTGACGTCTTCGAGTGCATGATGAGTATCTACATCAGGAATTCTCTCAGTTCAGATTCAGCACACAAAGTTTAATTATTATATATCGTATCTAACATGTCAGTCCCCATCCTCATTGAGGTCAGCACCAGTGAAGTTCAGCCCTCATTTCGTTTTAATGCCAGATTATATGTCGTCTTTCCGACCTTCTACATCGTCAGCATCACGTACTTCGATGGTCTCCACGTCAATGAACACCTGTGAAACTGGCTGTAACACATTGTTTCAGACGGTCCCAGCTTGGGTGAGTGGCATCCCGACCCACCTGGTTACTGTTTGTGTTGATAATGACGTCTTCAATGCCCAGACTCGTGCTGTATACGTTCCGCCCGCTCCTGAGGTCGCCATCCCCAACGAGGCCCTTGCCGATACCGGTGCCATAATTCCATCCGGCACGCGAGTTCAGGCTCGACAGCAGGGAGTTGGTATAGAGTTTGGAGAGTGGTAGATTGAAGACAAGATGAAGCCCAGACGGCTGAAGCACTCAGTTGAGTGGTGCTTGCAATATTCATGTCAGGTGCTACTGAGCGACGTACCGTTGACAGGAACGCCACGAGATCAATTGAGGCACATATTGCCGTAATCATCCCGGTTTGTACAGTCACTGTGCAGGAAATACGTGAGTATCGAGGTCTCAAGCCCAACGTACTGAGACACACGGCGGATGATTCTGTTGATGATGTCGTCCGTAGCAGCAAACCCGGTTTTGTTCTTTCGCTTGTGTGGTAAGTGGATCAGATGTAGACTCATCTTATCGAGTTGTACGAGCTCACCAAGTGCCATACAAGGGCCAATGTTATCATGACGTCGGCGACAACTGAGAACGCGAGCCATATTATGACGATCGCTTTGAACTTCCGGAATTCCATGAACTCTGGGACCCTGATACATCAGTGAGTAAAAAAAAGGGCCTACTTTTCAAAGAACGAGTAGACTTGCATGTCAACGGCTATCGCTGTTCCCAGCCCCCCAACTGTGCAGTGTGCACACGCCTGTAAGGATTTTTAACCCTCACAAAGATATGGAATACTTACCCCATTGACATAAGGAACATAACGCTATGGAGGCAACAACGATCCAGTTTTTTGTAAGTACTTTTACCCTCCATGCAAAGAACATTTGAACAAGTAGTGCGATGATACCCTGGAATAGGTCAGTTCGCTGATCGCGTCATCACACTCGATGTGAGGCTCACCGTCATTGCAGGATCTGGAATCGTAGGCGTTTTCGAAAACATTGTTCAGTCTCTAATCATGGCTTAAAGACCCACCAGTTGCGAAAACTGTGTGGTATGGTCAGTTGGTAGATATGAAAACCCAAGGTACCTTACCCCATGACGCTCTCTGCAATGCACTCGTGTCTCCTGCTATGCGTAGTGAGCATATTTACACGTTTGCGAACCCTTCTATCTTACCGTATTGGCTTATTAATGGCAGATACAGAAACGCGCAGTCAAACCCGCAGTTTAAAGAGTCACAGACGAACAGAAGAAATATCTGTATGGCGTTCTGTCAATCGATTTCCGTCGCTTGCATGTGTACTCACGAAGAGTTTAATCCAGAGTCTGTCTCTGAATGAGTTTTAAGTGAGCATTTGTTTGGTTCAGACGTGGATCTTTACAAGAGACTCACCGCTTGTAGACAGTGAAATATAGAAATGTTTGTGTGACGGTTATACCATAAAGCACAATGTTAAAGACGACACCGATGAAGATCGGTCCATAACTACGGGCGTTCATCTTCAATTAAGTCCCGACGCTTCAGCTCCATATAACTTACGTGAATGATGCAGGCGAAGGCATAACCTGCGGCGCGTGCGGACAAAAGAGTGCAAGCACCCTCGTCGAAGGGATGGCCTAACGCTGAGGTACTTATAACAGTGGACGGGAGTCAAACATGATACCGGGTCGTGCATAAATGGCAGCCGTCGACCGTGATTGGCGTTCTACCTAGAGTACCTCCGTCTAACGACCAGTCACAAGCCGG
This sequence comes from Phlebia tremellosa, assembly GCA_011032875.1. NCBI lineage: Eukaryota > Fungi > Basidiomycota > Agaricomycetes > Polyporales > Meruliaceae > Phlebia > Phlebia tremellosa. The sequence continues at coordinate 21,633 of JAAIFI010000235.1, forward strand.
GTTTGATTGCCAGCGGGCAGTGTGAACCGGGGTATCGCCACTACTGCGTCTAATGCAGTTATATCCGCTGTCCTATCGTCCTCTGTGTATCGGAGAGAAGGGTATGTTGGCCTTGGACACTTTCTGTTCCATGATCTCCGATATGCGCGAGGATCCACCTTCCGACGAGGATATTCTGCGGTAAAATGAGGCAGCCTATTACTTTGCTGAATCGGAGGGTGCGCGGCCTGCCTCTATCGACTACCTCTCTGCCGACAGCCTTTGATCAAAGCGCCACGTCATCTATATATAATTATGTCTTCTCCCTGCTCGTGAATGTTGCACATCCTGGCATGCATAAGTATGCAATGCCGGAGACCCGGGACTCACTGCGAACTTGCATGTCAAACGGGGACAAGGACACTGCTGTTTGGCGCCACCCAGCGTTTCGGATAGACTCAACCTGCTCTAGCAGATTTTGTGTTTTTTTCTTCGGACTGCGACGTGAATGCTGTCATAGCAATCCTAGCAAAGGTAAGCAGGGCTTGTATCCTCAGGTCTCAAGCTTCACGTATAAATGACGGACTTGACCGAGCGAGCCGACACCCGCCGAATCCAAATCTTGTCCGACGTTTGTCTAGACCCATTCGCGTTCTATATTGTCAATGCAATAAAATCACATACAGCCGTCCTCGCTTTTATAGGGAACGGAACAAAGAATGCTTCAGAGCGCAGGAGTATCGCCAAATTGAACTGTCATGAATTCAGGTGGGTATCGATCACCTTGCGCCGCATTCGCCGCTTCAGATATCTCCCTGACTTCTTGAAGCTCTTCGGGGGAGAGCTTGAGCTTGAAGGCGCCAATGTTCTCCTCAAGATACTGTCAGGCAGGTCAGATTTCCGCTCCGATTGCAGCAAATGATAGTCACTAGCCTTGACTTTAGTAGTGCCCACAATAGGAACGATATCCTCGCCCTGGGCTAGCACCCACGCGAGGGCAACTTGCCCAGCGGTCGCGTTGTGTCTCTCTCCAATTTTCTTCAGGCCGTCGGCAAGCCGCAAGATGTTTGGGAAGTTTTCCTTTGAGTATCTCGCTACCTTACGGCGGAAGTCATCGGGTTCGAAGTCCTCTGGTCCCTTCTGAGCACGCGAATCTTTGTCAGACGGTGCAACAACATCAGTGTTAGAAAACTCACGAAGCGACCAGTCAAGAGGCCTCTGCCGAGGACAGCGTACGCAACGACCGCGATGCCGAGCTCTCTGGCTGTCTTGAGCAGGCCGATCTTCTCGTCCTCTATGTCGAGAGTGAACGGAGAATATTCGAGTTGGACAGCTGCGATAGGATGCACAGCATGTGCCCTACGCAACGTCTCCGCAGAACATTCGGAGATACCAAGATACTTGACTTTGCCAGCCCTGTAGAAATGGTATGTCAGGCCTCGTATGTATGGAGCAAGGATAGATCATCATCTCACTTGACGTATTCAGCCATAACGCCAATGGTCACCTCAATCGGTACTGTGGGATCCGGTCGGTGTAGATACCACAGGTCAATGTAGTCTGTGCCGATAAGACGCAGGGAGTTTTCAAGCTGCTGTCTGGCATATTCTGGCGAGCCGTTAGAGAATCTTCCCGGCTGGAAATAAAGGCCGAACTTCGTGGCGAGGAAGATCTCGCTGCGTTTGCCCGTCCGTTGGAACCTAGAGTGATGTGTTAGGAATCTATAAAGGCGGGATGATACAAAGACGAACTGACCATTTTCCAAGTAGTTCCTCGTTGTCACCGTAGATATCGGCGGAGTCCCAGTGGTTCACGCCGTGCTCATAGAGCTCGTCCAGAAACTTGAAACGCTCCTCGTCGGAGGCGACAGCACCGTAGTATGCTGAGATGCCCATGCCCCCGTAACCAAGAGCAGAGACCTCGATGTTGGCGATCTTGCGAGTGGGAAGAGTTGCTGGCATTGGAGTAGGATTGTTGTATCGAGAAGTGTTTAGGAGCTGTAGAGATGTGATAAAATGACTGGCACATCCCTGCGACGTACCAGACGGTTTTTATACCTCCACAGTATACTGTGAATGATATTGCAACTTGTAGACGCGTTGACACAACACATTATTGCTGCGGGCCCCGACTGTACCCACCTTCGCAGCCGTCAAGGTTGCTGACTGATCCTCGACGTCACTCATGGCCTTCAAGAGGGATGGCGAAGAGCATACACATCCCCTTTGTGTCTGCCAAAAATACCCACACCGACACACACCCTCGCAATCGTTCGTTGGAACCACAGCCAAGCGTATACGTCGGCCAATCAACGCAAGAAGGGTTCCCGATCAAAGCCGCGTATAAGCGCCTGGATTACAAGCATGCATAAGAGCAGAACTGCGTCTCGCTGAATAAGAAAGCAAGAACGTCAACAAATTGAAGTGTATTCGGAGGACGCGCATCCACGGCAGACTTGAGAAGTACGACAAACGCTGGTATCATCTCCGAGTCGTATCTGATGTGACGCCCGTTCACTGCCGTTCAATCCCTTCTGATGATTTCCGCCGCTTCACATTGCTCAGCGTATAGCACATTGATATCGAGACGGGAGACGCACCTTGCTCAGCAATTGCATAGCATGTTGCTAAAGTAATCGAGAACGTGAGTGTAAAGAACTCACTGCCTCCGGTTCACCTTGGAGGATGGAGCTCACCTAGCGAGTGTGCGGCAAAATGAAGCGGGACCACAGAAAGATCAACTACACGAAGATTGCTCGTCCCGTACACCTGAGCAAATGTGTAAGCTTCATCTTATACTTACAAAGCATTGGTGTCAACCTGCCTTGAGGGTGGGATCAACGACACCACCTTTGTCCTTGGGAAGCATAGAACAAGGGCCAGCCGTATCTGTGACCACATGTTCAGGATAGCAGATGGAGCTGCATCGGTTAGACTTACGAAATGTGCTGCCAGATCCAGCTTTGCACCACTCTGAAAGAAGCGAAAGTTAGTCATCGAAATTTGAGACACGTAAGATCGAAGTTATACCGCGTAGTTCATCATCCGTCTGGATCTCGATGCCCGGGTTCAGTTCCTTAACTATGAGGGGCGCAATAAGACCAAACCAACCCCCAGACCTCAGGTGAATACCACGAACCGACCATGTCCTTCAGAGGAGCAATGTCCGCTAAACCACGAGTGAATTTGACGAGCTCCAAAAGAATTTCGAGATCTGGAGAGAACAACAAATATTTTGATTAGTCTGAAGACAGTGTGATACGTGACGGGTTATACCAATACTCTGTTCGAAGTATCGAGGGTCGTACTCTGGGTCTATAGACGGATCATCCGATACTGCATGCTGTTTGTGTGTTCGGATTGAGTGTACCGTAGAGATATAGTCTAGTACGAGACAACGCACAATTGTACCCCTGGAAAAGCAATGATTCAAAGCTGCCAGGAGCGATATATATGTCTTTCCATTCTCAGGGAGATCTGCCAGTGGAGGCTCTATATATCAAGTTACAAGTATTAGGCGGCATGTAACGTACTTGGTTGTCCTCCTGGTATATATCCAGGAAAACTAATAATCTCACATCCTGGTGATCGGCCAGTCCCTCCTGGTTCGAGACGGTCCAATAGAATCCTGTTCTGCTCGATAAGGGCTGGTGCAGCACCATTGCTGACCATCTTTTGGACAGTGGCTTTAGCGAGCGAGTGAATCTGAGCCGCGCGTTCCGGAGACGCAATCATGTCCAGCGTAAAGAAGGTAAAGCCGACGAGTCCGGTAGAAAAGAGGCCAGAGCCAGAAGCGCTGCAAGGCCCGCATTCAGCTCGATTGATCTACAGGATATATAAAGGACGTACTGGAGTTCGAGGTGCTTTGCCACGAGATCGGGATCGCGGAAGATGTCTATGGTATCCCATTTCACATCGTCCTTCAGTTCTGTAACGAATGCCGCTCAGATCTAGCCTCAGCGTGATATCATGAAGAATGTCCTACCCCAGGTCAAACCGAGATACAAGTGCTCCTGGACATTCTTCCCGACACCCGGAAGCTCTAGCTTCAGAGGAACGTGTATCTTCTCTAGGACATTCCTGTTTCCTATCCCAGAAAGCTCGAGGAGTTGTGGCGATTTCAAGGACCTACGAATTTGTTGTGGGAGTGTGCGTGAAATAACAAGAAGATGAAACATACCCTGCGGATAAAATGACATCTCGTCTGGCATTTACAGAGTAAACTTGTCCCTGGTATTCGAACTCCACGCCCAGCGCCTTCAAGGTTCCATTCTCTGTATGCTCTGTCGGAACTCGATACGCGTGCGCAGACACCAGAATTGCGAGGTTCCGACGGTTCTTGTTTGGTAGATAGAAGGCCTGCGATGAATTTTCAGTCATGGGTCGGGAGAAACTCCGTATCCGCGTTGAGAAGCTGCTCACAGTCGTTGCATAACTTCGGGTATGTTTGATGGGGTCGACCGTATTCACCATAAATTGGTATCCGCACGGCTGCAATAGTATTCAGAAAGACGTGCTTCGATAGCCAATACAAGAGCGCACATCTCCATCGACCTGCAATATCAGAGATTAGTTGCTGTTTAAGAGGATGATGGATAAATTCACTGGCTGAGGAGCTACGGGCAATCCAGCATTCAATATTGTCTATAATCGTGAGATGGATCCTGCTAAAGACTTTATAATATTAGAATTTACCTGGCGAACATTCATCTCTCCTTCTCCGATAGTTGCCGGATATGTCAGCGTCAGAGGACCATTTCTGCCTATCTTCCATCCGCTAAAATTCATCCTGTGCTCCTGCTGAAAGCTCTTCTGAGGTTCAATGAACCTAGACAAGTTTGAAAGGCACATCTTCTCAATATAAAACCCAATAACTCACCCTTCCGTCTTCTGTATGTGTTTCTGATAGTTCTCCCAATTCCAACCTGGATTTCCAAGCAGCTCGAAATCTGCAACGGGAAGGTTAACCTAAATTTGACGTCGAACGAGGAGTGAGAACTACCGTCTATATCCTGCATAGGAGGCTTTGACCAACAGAGGAAATTGATCCCAGAAGATCCTCCTAGGCCTTTCCCGCTAAGATCTTGTTATGATACGCGTGGACTGTGCCAATAGATATCTTACCGAAACCAAAATGACTCTCTGTCGTTCAAGCCAGCTTGTTTAATCTGAAGATAAGTTAGCATATATCACTCTCATGATATAGATATATGTAAGATGACCGTTTGGTGGTTCCAAGCGTACGAGCCATTGCCAAAGTGGGTACCGAACGAGGCGGGACGCACTGAGATATTTGTCAGTACAAGTACAAGATGTCGTTGTACAATATACACACATATAGCGGGGTCATCAATGTTGGCTTCACCGGCTTCGAGCACAAGAATCGTGAGTGCTGGATCTTCACTTAGTCGAGCTGCAAGAGTCAAACCCGCTGTCTAGATGTCATGTATACCGGTCAACGTCACGAATTCCGAGAACCGCGAATGGAAGCGTACTCCTCCGCCTGAGCCGAAGCCAAATTTCCAGCACGGTGAACATTGTACTCGAACCCGCATTCGCTCTTATGCTCACCAACTATGACATAATCGAACCACTTGCCGGTCACTTCGTCAATTGAGGCGATCATTGTGTGCTGTGTGGCAGATTGCAGTTAGCGATATGTGAACGAAGAGACGTTATAAGGGGACGGCTGAAAGCTCGGGCATATAGAGCAGACGGAGGGAGACGGCCTGTTACGGCGTGAACCAAACTTCCCCATCTGGCGCACAGCATAGTTCGCAAGGCGTTCAATGGAGACGACTTAGTTCAAGAGAGCGTCTGCCCACTTGGGTCTTGATCATCCCACCCTGTGACAGCCCTGTGGTCTAAAGAGTCTTAGCATATCAGATATATCTGTGCGTATTATATAACACTCACTAGCCGTCACTGAGCGGCGCGTCTCTAATATCCGATGGCAAGAGGGCAGCACACGGGCCCCGAGGTGCAATTCCGGAATCCAGGAGCGCGTCGCAAGCGCATGCATGACTTTCAAAGCTCATAACGCAGAATCAACAGCGAGTGCATCATATACAGCTGGAAGAAAGATGGCTGTCGACAAACCTGGTGCGTCCTGCATTCCGGAATGCAGGCACATGCTCCGACTAAAGCATGGGTTTCATAGCTCATCGCGCGGGGGAAACAGTGGGTACATCAAATGCAGCTAGAAGAAAGACCAATGTCTGGTCCATTCCCTGCCGACGACCTCCCTGCCCCGCGCAGCGGAACCCATTCGACTGGCGTTCGTTCAGAGGACGTGCACCCGATGTGACGAAATGGCAATGCGACCGAGTCTTGCAGACGAGTGGTGAAACCCATTGATGTAAGTAGACAATACACGAGAGGGCGAGTCAGGAGGTGGCAAATGTTATCATTTATCATAATGCTTATCGTTTACATAATTTTATCTCTCTCGTGACTTATCAAATCATAATATCATTGCCCTCCTTGTTGCCGAGCTGCTGCCTGTCACCGGTCCCACCTCGCAGACTCACGTCTGCCCATATATATCTCGACGACGGCCTGTTTCAGGACCGCGTACCAGTACTAATTATGACGACGCGTTGCCCCAACGCGTCGTCGCGCACTCGCGTCGGCGTGCATGATGAAATGGCACCGCGGTGGCCTCCTGAACGGGACGGAGGTATGTTATATATACTCGCAGACCTCGATGCTCACTGACGACGGCACCGTGTCTGCCCCCATCACCCCGCCGTCATCTCGTCTCGTCGACGTCGCGTCTCCCGACAGCTCTCCCCAGCTCGCTCGCGCCCTCTCCCTCGTCAACGAGGCATGTCCTCGCTTGCGTCCACTCTCTCCGACTGCATCTCCCAACTCGCGCCGCGTGCGTCGTCGCATCGAGCACGAATTAAATGTATTCAAGCACACCGTGTTTGTGTCGGACGAGGGCGACATCGCAGCCCCTGATATCGTTGCTTCTGTCTCCCCTGCTGCCTCACGCACTGCCTCAGCTACTGTCTCCCTTGCCCCCTCTCGTCCTCACTCGCTTGTGGCCTCACGTGCCGACTCTCCTGGTACAGTTTCCGTGGTTCATGACATTGTGCCTCTCCGTGCCAAAGTGAGCTTCCCAGTATCTTTTTTTCTTCTTCTCTCTTCACACCACACGCTGACCTCATCGCCAGCCCTCCATCTTTCGCCGTGTCAGTGCGATTACCGCTGCCCTTACTCTAGACCCCGTGCTCCCCAAGGACATTCCCAAGGTGATCATCGGCTCCTCTACCGCCAGCCTCGCACAGCGAGAGGACGTCGCTTTGTCCCGCCTCTGCCGAGGCTATGTGCCCCCGGCTGATCTGACCGATTGGGCGAGTGCCGTTGCTCACACACATTTGTAATCGCTGACCCCATGCAGACCCCAATTCTGCAGGACCTCGATCAACCGATTGGACACCTCAACATCGTCCGCGATGACTCAAACGCCACTGATTAGTTGGCTGGCCTGAACGCACGTCTATTGCAGAGGCACAATGTGAGTGGTTTCTTTTTTTTTTGTGTCACTACAGCTTCTGACGCAGCACACAGTACATTGCCTCACTCACCGCCTGCCACCACGGCACCGAGTGGGTGTTCGCCGTTCTCAAGCAAATCGAGGTCCTCAAATTTGCAGTCGATTGGAATGCACGCACAGGTACTGGGGCTAAGAGGGAAAAGGGGGCTTTTTATCGTGCGCTCTACCTACAGCAAAACCCCGAGGCCGCTGCCCTCCTGCACGGCGATCTCACCACTACAGAACAAGATGAGCTGTGGAGGTCCCTGGCCTCGCAGAAACCCTTCAAATCCTGGAAGCGTCACCAGGAGATAGTCGTCACCAACCGCAACCGATTGCTCCAAATGTACAACCTCGTAAGTCTGTCACTCATGTATCGCGTCCACGCTCAATGTTTGTAGTTTGGGGCAGCCGTGTTGATCGACCACACGTGGGACATCGACAACAACCGGTCTCGCCTCTTTCCCCCGGTTTTCAACACGTTCATTGAGCTACTGCCCAAGCTCGACTCCAGTGTCGTTGGTCGGGACGGCTCGGCAAGACTGGCATCCCTTCACCGGACCTCTCAAATTACCTATACCCTTTCTACCCAACACTAGTCTTGGTCCTCAGTAGTGTTGGGTAAAAAAGTCCGAGGGGTGTAAATTACTGGGGTAAATTACCCACCGCGAAGGAAATGTAAGTAACCCTAGTTATTTACCGTAATTTACACTTTTTTACTGAGTGCGTGAAACACCTTAAAATCTCTTTAAGCAAGTGTAGACACCCCAGACTACCTCTCTGNAGTGCGTGAAACACCTTAAAATCTCTTTAAGCAAGTGTAGACACCCCAGACTACCTCTCTGAATGCGACCGCAGTTCCGAAGGAGAAGAGAACGCTGAGGACATTTGCCAGCTCGGCTCGTGAGTCGTGAGCCAGAGGGTGCCGGCGCTAGTGAGTGTCGAAAGCCCGGACCCCTGGTGTAGGGTTACAAGGTGCCCACGAGGTGGGATAGCCATGCAGCATATACCGCGAACAGAGGTGGGAAGCTTTACAGTATACATAGCACCCAGTAGGGTGTTGCATACCACGTCAAGGAAGACCCACGGGTATATGGGTTATCTACACTTTTTTACACCCCAGTTGACCGACCTTGGTAAATAACCGTAAATTACGGTAATTTACTATGCAATTTACGTCCGGTAAATTACCTATACCCTTTCTACCCAACACTAGTCTTCGGTCCTCAACGCTCGCCGTTTGGGCGTCTCTTGAGTATTTGGGCTTATCTGGTTAGCATATATAAACTATATCCTCAACAGGTTGCAAATGTTCAGCAAGGTCGCCTGGCGAAATGGCATCGCGTCTGACTACGATTTAGTGTAATCAGGAGATTGCAGGTTCGACCCCTGCGGCGATCAGCTATGAGCTGTGATTTTTTTGATGATTTGTTCTCGATTTTTTCTGATTTTTCTTGCAATTTTTTGAAGCGGAAGAGTTGGATGTCGATAAGTCGCCGCGATCGATACTGATCGATATCACGCGCGTTAGGCGCTTAAACAATGATGAATGTTGGCGGCAAAGTTGGAAGAACTTGCCAGCTCTTCACATCCATGTTCCTGACGACGCGAACTTTGACGAACACCTTTTGTTCTCAGAGATCTTGCATAGACGAATCTCACAGTTTTTCAGACCAACAATTTACCATGTCTCTGGCTCAACGGGTTGGGGATTTACTCAGTCTGGTACGACCCATTTACGTGCAGTCCTTGTTCTCAGGCCCTGCAATACTACTCACACGGGAGTAATCACAATGCAAAGTTGCGGAAAACGTGCGTTCGCCCCACGCGTCGACTAGCTTCTATCTAATGTGAAACTATCAACAGATTTAGACAGCTTGGGTTGATGATGGCTCAAGCTTGGGGGTAAACCGGACGCCCCTTCGAGCTACGCGCAGCCACTTTGACGTACCCGTCCCGTGGTTGTGCCTGTCCATCACAGCATGGGTTATATATATAACAACGGCGCAAGTATGGCCGCTGCACAAGCCCCGGTGCACCTTGCCGACGATGGGTTCTGCACGCTTTGCACTGCTCACGGCCTTCCTCGTCTCGCTGCCGTTCGTCGCACTCGGACAGCAGGCCGCTGCACTTGCTTATACGCCTTCGGTCTCAGCATGTCCACAAGGAACAGAGCTTCTGCGTCTTGCAGGGACGGAGGCCGCTCATCAAACTCTCAACAGCGATGAGCGCGAGTATATCAGCACCAGGGAATCAAAAGTAATACCGAAGGCGTGGACGACGTACCTCGGTAACGTCAAGGCCTACGCCAAGTCAGCCCACATCAAGCTCCCGTCGTACGTCTCCGAGATCATGGACTGCTGCGAGCGAGCGGATCTCCCGCGCCTCGCAATCACGGCGAGCGGTGGGTCGTACAGAGCCGCGATATTCTCAGCGGGGGTCATGAACGCGCTCGACGCGCGCAACACGACCTCAGTGCGCGCAGGGACGGGTGGACTGTTGCAGACTGCGTCATACCTCGGTGCGCTCTCAGGCGGCGCGTGGCTCGTTTCTTCTCTCATACAGGCGAACTTCCCTATGCTGCCCGAGCTCATCTTTGGGAGCAACATGGTCAGTGCGCCAGTGGGCGCGAACGTGTTCGAGGGGTGGAACGCGCAGTTCGACTTGCTTGAGCCCAGCACGGATCCAGCTGTGGTGGAGGCGTTTCTGGAGTTGCTGCTCGAGGAGATCGCAGGAAAGGTAGAGGCTGGGTTCCCAGTGACAGTCGTCGACGTGTGGGCACGTTCGCTATCGCGGCATTTCTGCAATGGTACGACCACCGCGGATTTCTTCAGTCCCAACATCACGCACGGTGCAGGGATTACGCTGTCAGGTCTGGTAGATCTGTGAGTTTATCCGTCTCGATTCTTTGGCTTCGGTCTGTTTACCGTAGCTGCACAGACCCACTTTCGAGCAGCACATCATACCATTCCCGATCATGGTCTCCGACAGCGTGTCGAAATTCGAGAACCACTCACCAAAAGTAAATGTCCCTGGTGAATCCGTCCCTCTGACGAATCCGATATACGAGTTCACACCGTGTAAGCTTGCCGAGGTTGTTGTCTTGCCGAGAAAATAAAGCTGAACGCGTTCTAGACGAGATGGGATCGTATGACCCGATGCTTGGGGCGTTTACCCCAACGAAGCTGCTTGGTTCGAGAAACGGCGAGTGCGTGACTGGTTTCGACCAGTTGGCACTTGTGGCGGGCGCCTCGTCCGCCGTGTTCAATAGTTTCAACACAAGCGTACGTGCCATTTTTGACGGCGGAGGTCGGATCGCTAATTTCTACGATGCCAATAGGCAGCAGCCCTTGCTGCGTCATCTGTCGGTACCATCATCGAGTTCTTAAACGCTACGTTCCCGCAAGCGAACGTCGAGCTTGATGCAGCAGCCGTGCCCAATCCTTTCTTTGGCGTCGCGCCCAAGACGTATCTCGACTCGAATCAAACATTGCTCGCACTAGTGGATGGCGGCAACGACGGCGAAGTCTCTCCACTGCAGCCCATGCTAGTGAAGGCTCGCGGTGTCGATGTAATTTTTGTCATGGACGCAGTGAGTTCACAGTCTCTTCATTTTAAAATGTGGAACTGATCTGACGGCCTGTTCAGCCTGCTGATACCGAAGACAATTTCACCAATGGGAGCTCCATCATCGTGCGTATATGGCCCGACCTTATTCCCCACCAGGAAACACTGAGACTGACCGGATTTCTTCCAGTCCACCCAGGAGCGCGTTGCCTTGTTTCCACACTCATACTCCTTCCCACCCACCCCTACATCGCCAAACACTTTCGTGAAGGAGGGCCTGGTCAAGCGCCCGACGTTCTTCGGTTGCAATTCGCGCACAGACGTGCCACTCGTGATCTACCTGGCCAACGGCGCGGCTCCCCTTGGGCAGGCGCCATTGACGAACACGACCACAGCGCAGACAGCGTATCAGGCCGGTGAGATCGAGGGGATGCTGAATCAGGTGTACGACATCGCGACGCAGGGAATACCTGTCAACGGTACAGAGAAGGATCCGGAGTGGCCGGTGTGCTTGATGTGTGCTGTCGTGGACCGCACGCGCGAAAAGTTGGGTGAACAACGCAGCGGCGTGTGCGCGCAATGCCTGGAAAGATATTGCTGGAGTTGATAGAGCGTGTGAGTACATCCTAAAGTTCTTCGTCCTCGTCTTCGGGGCTAACAGACCTTGTCTGCTGTAGCGTATGACTTCCGAGTTGTGTATGTTGTTTTGGGCAGCGGTAGTATATCGGCTCGCTGAGGGAGCAGAGCGAATTAATATTCTTGTGAAATTCGCGAGTTGACCTACTCGGACATAGTGATGCTTCGCCTGGCGTCAGCCCTACATTCGGCGACAGCGTAACACCGGATCTGCTCCGAGCGACTTTGCCGCTCTATAGACATGTGCACCATGGCTACCTGCGTCACTCTGATTCCTCCATGAGTCTATGACAACGAGTTGTGTTGCCGTAATGCCCGAGGTTTGAGACATCTGACGATGTCGTATACCGGCCAGATACGGTGGCAAGCCGGTGGCACACAGAGCTGACTGGCAGTGATCGAACATATCCTGTGTATTCTGCGTCGTGCCATTCACATTGAAGGCGGCGCGTAGAATAATCAACTATGTGATCTTAGGTACGCCCGCATTTATCTCTTAGACCAGGACCGTGAACCTTCTTCCAGGATGCAGCTTAGTCAACTAAGGGTGAGATTGCATCTTTCAAGCTGAATCAAAGAAAGAACGTTCAAGTGAGCAAGCAAGGTACAGCCCGATGTTTGATGTCTTCCATCGTGATGCTGACGAACCGAAGCCTAGTAGGGAGCTTCGGCCTCATCAACTTCATGATACATACCGTACTACTGTTCGTGGAGATATTGTTAGTGTTGAAAGCTTTGGGTCGGTGCACATGAGATTTTCGTCGAGCTCTGAGTGCTCCGTCGTCAGCAGTTTTGTCGCTGCTCGCCATCGCATCTTAAGAATATCGGTCTGTTAATTGCCGTTTTATCCGCTCATATCGCTCCACAGATTTTTGGACGTGATGCACTGAAGTAAGTTCATTCCTTATCATAATCATACGATGCCTTCACTGACGGAACTCCCAACGTCTATCATATTGTCCAAAGGGTCCCTTCTCGCAGTTCACACGTACAACAGCACAAGCGGCTACAGTCTCATTCTGCATTCAATACAAGCGTCCGTAACGCAATATTAACGCTCCCAAGCCCGTTATATGCCAGGTACGTGGTCTAGTGACGTCTTCTAGCCGCTGACTCGGACGTCTTTACTTCACGATAAGCACGTATGTCCCCAGAAATCCGGCTCGATAATCAGTGAATCATCAGGTGCTCAGATACAGCGGTATTCATACCTTTTGTAACGAGTGCCATGCAGAGTACCTCGTGGGAGAGGTACCTCAGGTGTCAACATATAATCAACTCGAGAAAGGATGAGTCTCTGCAACACCACGCACCTGCTATCTGCTAAGACTGACACAGCCCTCAAGTGTATCACAGCCACAATTCAAACTTTGGTCAAACATGCCTGCCTCTATTGAGAACGTAGCCAACCAGTTCTTCGACTATATTATCGTTGGTAAGTGTTATACCCGAAATCCACAATATAGATATAAATTGATACATTCCCTTGTTAGGCGGTGGAGTATGGCGTCCTTCCTCTAGTCTAGTACTGCTGTATAGACTGAACACATATCCTTTATAGACAGCCGGCCTGACGCTAGCTGCGCGGCTGTCTGAGGATGCCACGAAGTCTGTACTTGTCCTTGAGTCCGGTGGGGCTAACCTACACGACCCGAATATATGTGAGTGGAGTTTTTGTGGTCAGATCGCATAATATTCAGACCCTCCATACAGTGCGTCCTGCTTCATACGGCAGTCACTTCGGTAACAAGGACTACTCTTGGGAATACCACATCGTGTGTGAGGTTTGATCACAGTTACCATCCATTCCTGATCGTACGAAACAGTTAAAACAGAAACATGCAAATGATAGAGAAAGTACATGGATGCGGTCAGTGCCACTACAATACACCGGATCACCTTTCGCTGATAGTAATTTAGCGGTAGAGGCTTAGGAGGTTCCTCGTGCAATAACTTTATGTGCTGGACTAAACCTCCTTCGAGGGACATCGACGGTGAATCTTTGCTTACATGTGGTTCGGGACATAATTGATTCAGCGTAGACATCGAGAGGCTCGGAAACCCAGGCTGGAATTGGGATAGCTTTGAGGTAGCCTTAGAGCGCACAGAAGGGTAAGACCCCAGGCTGTTGTTGTAAATATCTAACAATGGTTCTGATATCTAGTTTTGTCGAACCTCCTGCGGAAATGCAGCGGAGGAATAACATGAAATCTGACACTTGGACGATGGGTAGAGAAGGCAGATGTCGGACTGTATTTTTGCGCGTATATTCCACTGAGTTATTCGTGATTTCTAGGCCCTTTGTCGATAGCGTTTCCCGCCAATATAAACCCCGTCGATCGGATTGTACAGCAGGTGAACATTATGTCGGACTCAGAATGCCCTCCAGTTCATGTGCTGAGTTCACTTATGTATAGACATTGTTAAACTCCGGGCTACCCGCAGCACCTCGTCCGGTTAGTCTATTTGATATCGTCTTTTTCTGACTGCGCTGAGTGCGACACGATTACAGTTCGGCGGAAATGTATGTTTTCGCGTCGTATGGCTGTGATTGATATTGAGCAGCCATTCAGCCAAACGGAGTGTTCTTTGCCCCTAACAACTACGATCCCAAGACCCATACCCGTTCTTATTCTACCACCGTATGTCTTTCGTGCGCGTGAACGCAACGGTTCGATTGACTTGACTATCACTCAGGCATTTTATATCCCAAACAAGGATCGTCCGAATTTGAGTGTGATGGTCAATGCGACTGTTTATCGCGTTCTTACCGAACAGACCGGCAATGGCCAGCTCTCCGCTATTGGCATCGAATTTGAGTATGACAATCAGATATATTTTGTGAACGCAAGAGAGGAAGTCATTCTCTCAGCAGGGTGAGCGTGCCCGCTCCTCAGGTGGTTCGTAACTCATGCGACCTTCACATAGCGGGTTAAAGTCCCCTCACATTCTCGAGCTGTCAGGTATTGGGAGAAAGGACGTCCTTACGAGGGCTGAAATCCCCATGAAGCTTGAGCTACCTGGAGTAGGGGAGAATGTTCAAGAACACGTGTTCCTAGGTATGAGCTGGGGTACGTCTGACTGTGACATGGATGAAATCATACTAATGTGTGTCTTCCGTTACAGAGTTGAAAGAAGACGTTCCATTCGAGACGTTGGACGTACTGCGAAATCCTTTGACAGCTGCAAAACATATGGAGCTCCAGTGCGTATTCACGTTTACATTTGCATACATGTCATCAAGCGTCCTGCATCGTTCAGTGCTTCTTCCGGTTTAGGTCTCTATACCTCTGGCATCGTCGACTTCGCCTTTACGACCCTCGACAGGATCACCTCCAAGTCAGATGCGATATATCAATCGATGACAGAGATGCTGAACAACTTGGACCCAGAAACATCACCACCCGGTCTGTCGGAGCAGTATAAGATCATGCTTGAACGGTTTGAAGCTGGCAATGGCTCCCCTGGGTGCGAATTCATCGGCTTCCCAGGCTTACTGTCTCTTCCAAGTGAGTCAGTCAAATCTGAGAATCTCGTGTAATTGATGGCTGAATCTGACTAGATCCTCCTGCAAAAGGCAAGCAGTATGTCAGCATTGTGGCAGCGATGAACTACATGTTCTCGCGGGGTAGTATAGTAGGTCATTCACACGCTTAAAACGCGCAAAAGTGCCAACAACTCCATCAGCATGCACGTTCTGGGTGTCCAGCCACGGAGCCGGAATTTGATCCCCACTACTTCGAACAGAGTGTCGGTCAGTGCATGTTTGTTTATGACTGTCGTGAGGCTAAGACCGCTTCGAGCAGATCTCGACATATTGACGGAGATGTGCAAGTTCGTTCGTAAAATGGCTGATATTCCTCCCCTGAAGGATATAATCGGTTTGTCTGTCTTAAACACCAACTTTTGTATATGATTTTAACGAAAATCACAGCGAAGAATCTCAATCCTGGCCCTGAAGTTCAGACTGACGACCAGATGCGCGGTATGCCACGAGTGTCTCGGTTGCAATGATAGAAGCTGATACTACCGCGTCACAGAATGGGTCAAGGAAACATTCAGAAGTACTTGGCGTAAGCGAAACAAACTCGGCTTGACGCTACAATGCTAATGAAAGAATAGATACGGTCGGTTCTTGTTCAATGCTTCCCTTGGAGAAGGGTGGAGTGGTAGATCCGACCCTTAGGGTATACGGCACGAACAATCTTCGAGTCGTGGATATCTCGATCTTTCCCTTACACTTCGGGGGACATTCCCAATGTGAGCTCTCACTTTCAGTCTGTCAAAAAGGCGGGAACCCGTGCTCACTGCCACGCCTGTAGCTGCTGCATACGCGATCGCTGAACAAGGTATATGATTCTCACAACACCTAGTTTGCTGTGTCACTCACGAGAGTCTCTGAAGCTGCGGATATCATTCAGGGAAGATGTCCGGCCTGAAATACGGAGGGTTTTGTGCGTCCAGTAGTACGTGCTTCTGTCTATCGCTCAATAAGCAAACCCACAACTTGAAATACATTGATAAGTTACGGCTCCATCGTCCAAATTCAACGCAAATGCGCTATGTAGCAGCTCTCCGAAAATCAATCTGAAAATCGCACTAATTACCTCCTTTGTGTTGCTCATATGTCTGAAGCATGCTACTTGTGCCTAAGGTTGATTGCACGACGGTCCTTGGTGGACTTGCGACTCGCTGGGCGAATGATTAGTGTACTTATCTGTTGGACTTATAGTCAATTAAATAAAGAATAAGATATTGGACGCCCGATGTCCTCTAGCGCTTACTTATCCAAAGTCGCCTACATGCATTGCATTCCACCACCATCTTGCCAATACTGAGCTTTTGCAGGGAGCGTGTAACTCATTGCTGACATTCGGGAACGCCTCCGCATTAGCTTGCCACGATGTCGAAACGCGGTGCTTCACCACCTCCTCAAGGTGCTCTCATCAAGCGAGTCCGTTCGTCTTCGCCACAAGCAAACCAAATTGCCATTTCATCTTCCAACGATGAACGCCAGCAAGGGCTCATACGAACTGTAAAACGTACAAGCAGTCTTGAGGCACCAATTATAAGCTTAGCTGGGTCGCACGGCGTACGTCTTCTTCATCTTTTAAGTTTGGATTCCTAACGTCGTCTTGCAGGCCGAAATATTAAGCTGCAGGTTCGATCCTACTGGACAAAATATTGCAGCATGCTCAGCCGACCGGTCCATATGTACGTTTTGCTTCATGGTTTTACACAGAATGAGGTTACCGATGTTCGTAGACTGATGGTGCCGTCCTTCGTTCTTCCTTTCCAGCACTCTGGCGGACGTACGCACCAAACAACAATTATGGGCTTCTCGCAAATCACCACAAGGCCCCCATTCTAGATTTGCAGTGGTCGTTGTTCTCGTCATTACTCTACAGTGCATCTGCGGACCATACCCTGGCCGTGACCGACCTCACGACGGGCGAGCGCGTGCGCAAATTGCGTGCACATCGTGGGATTGTGAACGCACTGGATAGGACGCTGTCGGGCGCGGCAGGGAACGAACTGATCGCGTCTGCGTCTGACGACGGCACCGTGCGCGTGTGGGAGGGTGGAGATGATGGGTCAAAGCAACCTGTAGCAGTGTTCGAGGTTGGATGCCCTGTCACAGCCGTGTGCTGGAGTGCAGATGGGGCCAACATCTACGCAGGAGCATTGGACAACGAGATTCACGTACGTCTCACTGCTTCCCGTGCCTCTCGGATCCTCGTTTGATGCTCTTTTTTCTAGGTTCTCGACTTGCGGAAGAATGCCGAAGTGTTCACTCTCAGTGGACACACCGACACGCCCACCTCTCTCGCACTCTCTCCGAATGGATCTTACCTCCTCTCTCCATCACTTTCTTCGCAAACAATCATCCACGACGTGCGTCCGTTCTCGCCGACGCCTTCACGCGTTCACCGTGTCCTCATGGGTGCACCCGCCGGTTTTGAGAACACGCTCCTCCGTGGCGCGTGGAGCAAAGACGACGGCGGGAGACGTGTCGGTGTCGGAGGGGCTGATAGGACGGTGTGTATTTGGGACGTTGACTCGGGCAAGGTGCTGTACAAGGTGTGTGTTCGCGACTGGTTTGCCGTCTTCCAGTTCACAAACATCGTATTAGCTCCCTGGCCACAAGGGCACCGTGACTGCGGTAGATTTCCATCCAAAGGAGCCCATCAGTAAGTAACGCTATCAGATATCTTGCCAACAATCCGTTGACATTTTTCTATCAGTTTTGACGGGAAGCAAGGACGCTACCATGCTCCTTGGTGAGATCGAGCCTAGTATAGCTATCTAAAATTCTTCCTGTAAGGCTTCCCACTCTGCTGTATATATATATTGTTGTTGCCCACACAAACTTTGTGTACCTGTGAACCGAGATATCAAGCACAGCACCGTGTTGCGTTTATTCTCAGTCCACAAGTATGATGTTACATGATATACAGCCATCAGGCGAAGCAAGAAAAACAATTGCAGACAGTAGATTTCAACATTCAATTCAGAGAAGACAGTGGCTCACCCTTGGACTCGCCTAATCCTGGTCGGGATAGTAACGGTCAATATGGAAGCTACATAAAACAGCATGAAGCTGTTCCATATACCACCACTTGGTGGGCTCCGCGTTCTTCCCGGGCCCGCCCAACTTACGGTTCGTCTTGTCTCTGTTCCATTCTACGGGCCCAACGGAGGGCGTCTCGCTACCGTCGACTACCCCGGGCTCCCGCCGCGCAAGCTGAATCCACGTCCCGTTCACACCCATACCAACGGTCAGCTTTGCGAGCGTCTCGGGGTCGAGCGGGACGACGATCTCGTCCTTCGTCGGGTCGAACGGCGGCGGGCCGTCAGTGGCGAGTGCAGGAGCGGTGGCGGTGTCGGGATGCTTGATCTTGTCGGGTACATGGACGACAGCGCCGCGCGAGTCGGGCAGGAACGACGGCGTGACGATGTCGGACGCGACGTGGTTCCCGATCTTCACCCACGGCGCCATGACCATGTACCCGAGCCGCCGCTCGAGCTCGTCTTCTACCGCCGCTGCGGCATGGATCTCTTGCCCCTTCCCCTTCTGCCCCTTCGCCTTTGGTACGGCGCCTTCGGCGGACGGGGGCACGACCTTGACTATGCGGCGCACCGAGCGCTCCATCAGGCCCGTCGTGTGCGTGAGCGGAAGCACCGTCGGTCCCAGGAGCGGAAGCAGCTGGTTCTTCGGCGGGCTGTACCAGGTGTTCTCAGCCTCGGTATTCCACCCGCCGGTACCCCAGCCACCGTCGTCGTTTGCGCCCCAACCGTTCGAGTTTACCTGATCACCCCCTGCACCTATGTCCGCTATGTTCCAGGTGCCCGATGCGCCGTCGATCGTGCCCCACCCCTTGCCCGGCGCGACCTCGACACCGTTCACGTCGACATTGTCAGCGACTGCAGTTTTCGTCATCTCCGCCTCGTGATCGACATTGGCGTCGATGAACTCAAGATTAGACTGACCAACAGAAGCTTTGAACTCCTTCAGACCTTGAGGCTCGTCCGGCTCATCCAGTTTGCGTTTCTTCGCCTCTGGCTCTGCTCCGTCGGACGTCTCCTCAAGTAAGGACGACACCGCGAAGACTGCCTGTGAGAAACGACCCATGAGGGCGACGCAGCCTTCACTGAATGCATCGGGCAGTGCTTTGCCGACAACAGAGGTGGCGGGGAGCTCGTGGCGGGCAATTTTGCAAACCTCCAACGCTTTCTTGATGCCTGCCTCGTACTCAGGGAAGAGGCGGTTCCTCAGGACGAAGCGCAAAAAGAATTCAATCAAGATGGGGGCATCCCGGCAGCGTTGCTCACTCCTAAAAACCTCGAGATCAGTCTTTTAGATAGATACCTAGATGATAGATATGCACCAGATATAACCCTTATCTCGAAAGAACGCAGAAAAGAATATTTTGACCGCGTCTTCAGTTTCGTTGAAGAAGTGCACCATTCGCGCGTCCTTCATCTCTTCGCGCCTTTCCCGCTGTTGCTGTCGCGCGTCTTCCTTGGCTCGTTCTCTCTCGCGTTTCGCAGCCTCAATCCGCCTTTCGTCCTCAATCTTCTGGCGGTCGGATTCCTCCTCGACCATCATGACTGTTTGTTCCTGAGGCTTCCCATCTGCCATGTTAATATCCTCATCTTCGCTATCTTCCTCCTCTGGGTCCGGCACATTCTTGATCTTGCGCTGTCCAGGTGGCTGGATACTACTGATTATGCCAACATAAAGACGCCACTGACAGTACGTGTTAGCCACGGAGTGAATGCACGAAAGGAAGCTCAGCTTACAATCTCCCAGAGCTGGGGCACCCCCGACGCAGTTTGAGGCCACTGTCTCGAGGACTTGAAGTCCTGACAAGCGTTGTACAGCCGATCATTTAAGCTAACAGACCTGCAATCGTCAAGCGTAATCGTCAATACGGGCGCCACACAGGTAAAAACAGGCTAAGACTCACTCGCACGGAGAAGCCCTCCGCAATTCTTCGCCTTCCTCCCATTCTTCCCACCAAGTGAGCCTCCTCGTCTGCCCGCCAGCACCGGCGACCGTCCTGGAGGCTTTGCCCCTCTTCTTCTTGCGCTCCGTCTCTGTAAGATCGTGCTTTACGCGCAACGCGACCGTTGGTATCCCGTGCCCGTCCTGTTCAACGTATCCCGGCTCGGGATCGATTGCGATCTGGATTCCACTTGGCTTAAACTCGCTGAATGACAGTATTTTCTTCCCAGGTGGCGGCACAGGGAAAGGAGGATATCTAATGTACTCTTGAACTGCGAGTTCGACGGTAGGGGGTTGGTCGATGCCACTGGACATGGTCGCTGCTCTTGTACGTGAGAGTTCCAGAGAACGCGGGGCTAGTAATTGCACGAAGCGAGACCGCGCTTCTTATTACATCGCACGGCGAACTGCGCTAATGTGGACAGTTCCTGCACCAAGCTACACCACCGGGTGAGTCGAGGGTGAGTCAGAGGACTGAGTGAGCCCTGGCACAGGCCCCCGTCCAAACCCTCACGAAAACCCGCGCTAGAGGCTCAGGAAGGAAGGTTCAGCCAATGCTTAGTGAGGATCTATGGCGAGAGGCTATTCCCGGTCTTTACAAGAGCGACGTTGAGGTCTCCTAGACGTCTGAGAGAGGTCTCAGAGCGCTCGGCATGCCGGCAGGTGAACGAAGCGCCTCTCGTCTGCGCCACTTCCATTGCATTTGATTCTTATTATTGTTATTATTTATTAATTTTTATCAATTCCGTAATGAATGGTTCAGAAACCGCCATCGTTATTATGCTGTGCACTACTA
This sequence comes from Phlebia tremellosa, assembly GCA_011032875.1. Classification (NCBI taxonomy): domain Eukaryota; kingdom Fungi; phylum Basidiomycota; class Agaricomycetes; order Polyporales; family Meruliaceae; genus Phlebia; species Phlebia tremellosa. Next base: position 42,659 of record JAAIFI010000235.1, read on the forward strand.
CTACGGTGGCGTAATACAGGAGATATTGAACAATAGCGAGGCAGAAAAAACTGAACCTTCACTGGACATTCAGGCCTCAGGTGCCGCTGCACCACCGCCAAGTATCTCGTCGTCGTCCACCACAAACCCGCGCACCGTTTTCTCCATTGCACGTTGCCAGTCATGGCCTTCTTCGTCATTGTACGTTTGTCTCATGAGTGCACCTGCGCTTGGCGAGAACATCTGCTGATCTTCGGCCAGCATTGCGGCAAAAATCCTGATGGAAACATCAGCCTGCAATCTCGACTCAACAATATGAATGACGCACTCAGCTTCCCGAAGCTTGCGATCAGCAACTGGGCCCTCTTTGGTAATTGCGCGAACATGTGCGAGACGGTTGTCGACGAATTCCCAAAACTTGCCATTCCCTCTCTTGCTGGGCGGGAGCCTCTTAAAGTCGAGGGCGCATTTACGCTTATGAGATGTATATTAAGACTTCAAGTCTCATTATCAAGGCATTGTAACTCACCAGGAATGTGAAGCGTGCAAAGTGCAACGTTCGCGCTTTGATGCCATAGATGAGTATAGACTCAGTCAATTGATATATATCTTGTTTATTCAGGATTGAAGCGTCGAGCTACGGCACTGTATGAGCCGTCTGTCATCGATACAGGTGTAGTACGTACCTTGGTCTTCATCCATGAACGCTGGTTCGAAAGTTCATCACTTACGCTCGATCTGAACAGCTGCCAATCAACCGGGTCCTCTCTCGTGTTCGGCAGAAGCGCCAACGTATCAAGATTCTTTTCGAAGTATGTCTGCAATTATTACACTGGTGAGCTATCATCCTGTCGTACCAATTAAGAAATACTGACCATCATTTGTGCGAGCACACCCTTGACATATGCTCGCACATCTGCAGCCAAAAGAGCCGCTGCGATGTAATTGCGCAAGCGGAGCTTGTACGCGAATGATTTTTAGATAGGTGCGCACACCATCGTATTGATTTTGCTCACCACGAAGTCACCATGGCGTACATAGAACCGCAGCATCCGCTTGCACAACTCGTTGTGCTGCATGATTAGTTTGACATGGAGTGAAATGAGCATCTCCGGAGTTCTCAACTGCAGGTGAAATGTTATTCCAGCTCTGCTCCCGATAATCTAACACTTACCTCTGAGAATTCTAGGATCATCTTCGTTTGTTCGGCATCAAGTCTTCCCGCTGCTGCCTGTTGGGCTGCGAAGTTTCTGAGGTGATGACCCGGAAGCCTTCCTTGCAGCCTGTCACCATCGTCGTCATTGTCACGCTTTCGTCGAAGTCCTGTTTGGATGTTTGACGGCACGATCGGGGCAGACCATGGGGGCCCACCGCCTGTGTCGAAGCTTGGAAGGCCTGCCATGTTCCGCGTGTTGCCGGGACCCAACGGGATATCAGGTACCATGCCTGACGAAGCAGGTACGCCGCCCATTTCCATGTCTGGCAACGCATTTTCATGTGCATCCTGGTCTGAGTCCAGTGGGCTGGATGGTGTCGAAGAGCTCAAGGGTGCACCGAGTAAAATTTCCGGCTGGAATTCAGTGGAAGACGGCTGTTCAGCTCGAATATACTGGGACATCCAGCGAGCTTCACCATCTGGCGCAAGCGACTGCGACATGTCAACTGTTGACATCTTCGGGACAGGAACCACGGACAAGGGTCAACCGAAGGATGGCACACGCGTCGTCTGTGGTCCTGTAAAGTCAGAAGTTTTTATTTCAAACCCACGGGCGGCGGCACGTGTATCCCAACCATCCGCCATGGCACGACTCAGTCACTCGCGCAATCAGAATGACTCTGTCGGTTCGAGCCGCACACATGGTCATTTTGGTGCATGTTACAATACAATACATTCGATTCTAATATATTCATCGTTTCTACCGTCACCGTTTATCAAAAAGCTCTCGCAGTTCGTTTTCGCGACGGTTTGCTTCGTTTGGGTCTGCCACTGCTCGCTTTCGCTTTCGTGGGGGCTGTGAGCTTTGCTCGCCGCTCCCCACCGCTGCAGCACTTGACACACCTTCATCTGCAGCAATTGTGAGAGAGGGCATACCTGACAAAGCGGCCCCACTAGTTAGAGGGACAGGTTGTGCATCCTGTACACGCCCCCGGCCATCCCCCCGTTGAGAAGGATCATTGGAGGGACCTGCAACTGGTTGAACGGAGCGTACTTGTTGCAATCCGCGTGAACGCCCACGTCCAGCACCACGTCCGCACGCTGGTGTGGAACCACGACGGCCCCGAGGGCCTCTCGGCTGCACAACAACAGACACTTCCTCCGCCGCTTCGAGCTCTCTCACCGGCCCTTCTAAGGTTTCCTCCATGTCGCCAAGAATAGCAACATCACCAAGGTGATCTAATTCGACGGTAGTCGGAGTCACCAGGGTTCTTCGTGCAGTCTCTGCTTGCTTGCGAGCAGAGGCCTCTTTCGCTAATTTCTTCTGAAGCTTCTGATCACGAAGCGATGCTGCTGCTGTACGGTGGAGAGCTGCACGATCGTCGTAGAAGGTGGGAATGGTTTGCAGGTCAGCAGGAAGAGCGCGGCGAATGGCAGCATTGTTGTGGAGGGCGTGCATATTGACAACGAAACGGTCCGTATTTTTGTGTTGTATCACCGCCTTGGTTTGCGCAATCGTCACGCGCTCTTGAACCAGATGCTTCGAACCAGATATTGAACATCCGCTTCCAATGCAGTCGTGCTGGACGTTAGCTACGCAATGTAATTCCTGTAGATCTCTGCCGTTAATACCACTGATACAGTGTGTTCTGGTGTCTGAACGTACCTCGCTTGTGATCACCTTGAACTCTCCGCTTCGTGATAGAACCGGCATCATGAGCTTCGTGTGCTTGATGGGTTGCAGCTGCGATAATCGAATCAAAACACGGGGATGCCGTGTGTCCGATAACTTGCTTTCACCAGGATCTAACGCTGGCGACAGTATTGCCACCATTGAAGCAAAGATCAGAGGAGAATAGGGACCCTTGAATCGATGTGAGTACGCGATCTACTATAGGAAAAATGTTACTCACGCCTTCAGCCATAACAAGCACTTCATCTCCCACGCTGGCAGCATCTCCACTACACGTTGTGATCGTTCGGCCCTCGTTCCACAATCCAGCCTCTGGAGGATATTGCGGACAGAGCGTATGAGCGGGAGTCTCGCCCCATGGTCGAGATACACGGTGCTCCCGGCGTTGCGAGTTGAGAGTTGATGGAGTTGGTATCAGGGTCACTGTACCGGGATGCGCTGCACGCTCTGAGGGCACCCCGAGGAGACGAGAGTCGATAGGATGGTTGTCAAGGTGGCGGAGAACGCTTGCTCCTGCTTGAATCCATGCCTGACTTTGAGAGTCGAACCATTGACCTCCGGTCATGATGTGGCGACAACGTTCGAGGTTGGCAAAGGACGTAGCAATGTCCCGGCTGGGGGCCTGGCGGTTGCTATGAATTGAACAGAGGCGGAACACGCGATTGAAAGACTCGTAGCGTTCAGTTGATAGCAATGGCGAAGGTCCAAAGCGGGGAATGTGTTCAGGAAGATGACAGATTATGTGTATCTTGCTCTTGGTGAGTAGTATGCCGGGGGAGAGAGCGGCCGCAAAGTCTTGGACGTCCTGAATGGCCCGAAGAAGCAGACTCTATGCACGGCGTCAGCAAGAAGCGTTGAATGGGTGGTATGACTACTCACTTGGTAAGTCTTGACGTCGTCTATATCGGTCTGCCAAATTAACACAGTCAGCCGACCAACAGCAAGCCATGCATTGCACAAGTCGTCGGATACAAGACCAGCAATAGCGAACACCATGATTTGGCTGATCGTCTTGAAGTGTTTTCCAATCAATCCCCCACGGTAGTGGCACATGTAATCCGCCATGATCTGAGGAATATTGAGGCCGGCTTGATTGATTGAGTTGAGTTTTGCTTGAAACACGTCAAACTTCTTCAGGTTATCAAGAACCCAGACGGTCTGCGCCCAGAAGTACTTGACCACCCCCAGGAGATGCGTGTGGAGGGGTTCAACCGGCGTGTCTTTGTGAACGTCAAAACCTGTTGAGACACCCGGATCTGTCAACAGCGGAACAAGTGTCTCGAGACGCAAACTTACCAGGCATTGCCAAAAGTGGATTAATGACCACCTTGCCATCGTATTTTTTGAGTTCGTTGGTCAAGATTTGATTGACAGCCTCAGGCGTCAACGCTTTGCGAGTGGCAGTAGACTTTCGTAGAATCTTTCCGAGGGCGATAAGCTTGTGTATGATGCTGATAGCGAAAGAGTCCTTCACGCCACTGGACGTAATGGCATCTTTCACAGACTTGTCAGCACCAGCATGCGTGGCAAGAATCAGCTGGGAGAGCACAGAGTTGCGTGTCTCCTCTGTGTTGCGAGGGCGTCCTGGCTGTCAATAGAAAGTTCAACAGATGTAACAACGTAAAGCATGATTCTGTTCATGCGTACCACCATCATTGATACAAATCCATTATCGGAGCGCTTGTATTCTTGTGTTCCACCAGCGTGACAACAGCGACAAATCTGATTTGCGTTGAGTCCGATGTGCGAGCAAGCTTCAGACTGCATTGGGTTGTCCCCCGGGAGAAAAAGGAGCCATGGACGTAGCAAAATGTATCGTTGTCGAAGAGAATCCCAGACCTTCAGTGGAGTCTTTCCACCCGTCTTTCTGTAGAACCAGTGAGGATGATGTGCGACCAACTACAATACACTTACTTGATAGCTTCGCAGATTGCGTGGAGAATCTCCATAGGCGACGCATGCGTCGAAGTTGCAACAAACTGTACGTTGCGTTCCTTCTCTATCTCGGCCCGAGGAAGGCCGCCGTGGGACATGTATGACGAATAATGGACATTCCATTGCTTTGTGCTATTCCCAGAGACGTCATCAATGAATAGGATGATGGGAGGACACTCCCATTCCAGTCCTTGTGCGATCGCACGATCCGGGTTCGGCATTCGGTCAGCATAGCACTGTGATGCAGCTTATCATGGAGTTAGCAGGATGTACAGAGCAAGTTGCCTATCAAAGATACGTACGAGCGAACAGCTGAGCACCCGTATTAGACTCTGAGATTTCTGGCCAGTTATTGATGAACGTGCTGCATTCTTGCGTGGATTGTTCATCTGCCACTGCCAGCCCTGTCTGTGATCGAACCGTCAGCATCGGGCACACGTTGAAGCGAGCAGACAATCAAACCGGGGTGGTGGACACTATTCGCCCAAAGGCATACAGTTTTGACTGGTACTCGAAGAAGCGTTGAGGAATGAACCACCTGGAGTCCGAACAGTATGTCAACTCGTTGATATAGAAGTCCTTGTCACCCAGTCGAATCATTGGTGTCAGTACTTCGTCAGGGACCTCTTTCAGCCACTTGCTTCCCTGCCAAACTTCCTTTATTTTGTTCGGAGTGAGTTCAGGTAGAGAGTGGATTAACTTGCGAGTTGGCAGATGACCATACATCTGATTCAGATAGAAGTAAGCTATCAGTTCATATGCAAGACAACGATTGACATACCCTGGTCAGTAATTTAGTCGGATCATTCATGTACATGATGTTGCCTGATGGGACCTCAACCTTGACCGTCGGATCGCCCAATGCACGCTTCGACTGGCTTTGAAATTTCTCTAAGGCGTACAACGTTGGTATGTTCTGCGCTCCAAGCTCCTTTGCATAGGAGAGGATGGCTTCTTGCTGGGCTCGTGAGAAGCGTAAGCGTGGGGAACTGAACAATATATCTGTCTTCATCATCTGGGACTAGAGGTTAGCAAACATGTACCGGCAGAATACGAGTGAACTAACCGCCAGACTTGGATACGGGAAATAATCTTTGTTGTGTCCGCGGCTAGCTCCAAACTGGCTGTCTGCGATTTCTTGTGCAGACAGGGGTTGCTGTGCTGTTGAAGAACCGCCATAAGACCAAGGCTTTGGTTGCCTCTCAGCAAGAGAAACGCACCTTGTCGAATACTGGAGCCAATGTCTACTGCCTCATCTTCATCACTCTCGTCCGGCGCCTCGTCACCGTCCGTCCACAAGGCAGCGTGAACGACGTCAATGCCACTCAAAGCTTGTTGAAGCATTTCGGCGGCCTTATCAGGCGGGAGCTCGCTGCCGGCAAGATCTGTACCGCTGCGTAAACTCTCCGCATGCAGCATAGCGATTAGATCGTCGACGAGAGGACTGTCTTTCTTTGATAGGGCTGCACCTATAACAGGCCCGCTTCTGACTTCCTCGGAATCAGGCCGCCAGCCACATGTGCCGACATCCAAATCGGCGTCATCGCCATCGAAATAGTCCTCGACCGTGGCTTGTGTAGGACGAGACGATGGAGGATTGCTGGCCGCCGTCAACGTCTTCTGCTTGACGTACATCCGGTGGCGAGAAAGTTTTTCATGCTCGCATAGGTTGTTGAGCTTTGTCCACTTTGCGCCAGGACAGACGGAGCACCGACCAAGATTTCTGTCAATCTGAAAGTCTGTGAATTCCGGGTGAGTTATATGAATCTATTGAAGGAAATATGTACATACCATTGACTCGGTCAAAGCGTGGCATGACAGTCTCAAAGGTCGGTCGTTTGTAGCTCGAGCCAAGAGGACCGTGACCAAGAAAGGAAAGTGATCGAACTATTTTGGAATGGCAGTGTCTCGAAACAGTCATGAATATAATGTACGTATCGGATACATACAGGATAAATAACGACAGAAGACAGTGCTCATGATAGACCTCTTCTCTGCAACAATCCTGCTTGCCTGTCCTATGAGAACCGCGACCACCTCAGACGTTCTGAGCGATTTCGCGAACTTTGCGGCTCGCCGATGCCGTGTCACAACGGCTCGGACTTGACGGTACGCTTGCGCTTTCGGGGCGGCGAGGGCATCCAGCTTGGCAGCTGTGATGAATATGGCTCAAAGGTGCGTTCGGTAATACCAGCCCCGTTGAGCTGGATCTCGAGTTGTTCAGCTTCATACTGGGCATGGGCCCAGTCGTTGCGGTAGCCGTCAGCCAAACTCACGGTGTGAGATAGCTGATCCTCAAGGAATTTGATCCTCTGGGTGCTGTCGGCGAGCTCAATGCCTTGGGATCGGAGGGCTTTATCCTTGTTTTGGAGGGCAGTCTTCATGAGGACGATCTGACAGCGCAAGTCGCATAGCGAGTCGACAATGCTATCGAGCTGGGCAACACTATCGAGCTGCGTCTCGGACGCGGGCTTGAGACGGCGTGTCTCAAGATCCTCAGGTTTTGGCGACGGCAAACGTTCCACATCAGAGTCTATAACTGTCGTCGCCGAGTCGTTAGTTAGATATCACAGACAATATTATTATCAATGGGACTTACTCTCTATGAACGTGCGCTGTATATGGGACAGAGTGGAGCTTGCGTGACTGGTGCTTTCTTTCGGTACTTTACGAGCGTTGATTTAGTCTTTATATTTCGGTAAATTAACGTTGGACATACCTGGCGCTTGACTGGCTGTGGGATGGATGTTGCGCACAAATTGTGAATCGGTGCACTGGGAGTCAAGCGCTCCACCTTGCTCGAATAGTCTGTCAAGCATACATATGAGTAACATGAGAGAGATAAGATCATGATACGGCACATACTTGGACGTTACAGTTACAGAAACTTGACCAGCGGCACGCTTCGAATTGGTGGTAACACGTGCGGCCTTCGTTTCAGACAAGTCTGCCTTGGGAACAGGAGGCACACGCTCATGGCCACCTGGTTCTAATTTCGTACAGGGTTCGAGTTTCGTACGAGGGTCGCGCATCGTTGTGTTGGATGATCAACAAGCTGGTGTGGCGCCAATGCTCATAAAGTCGCAAAGAGCGCCAACCGCAGACCTTTGACGCAGAGACAGAGCCGATCCCCAGATAACTGCTTGAGATACGTCTTACAGAGGTTGGTACGAGGGCTCACAGAGCCTGAACACGAAACCCTCAGCAGACACCCAGTGAGACAGTCGATGGAGGTCCATGCACACGCCGACGGGGGTTCGAACCGGACCGTCAGCGGACCCTGAACTTAGTTACGGAAGAGGTCCAAGGGACCCACAACAGACCTATGCGCTTGTACAGGTCTCCCAGACCTTTGACTCACCCGGTGGTGTACACCTCGTGGATGCCTCATGAACCCCGCAGTAACCTTCATTTATGCACCTTTGACATGTCTCTTACGTCTCTTCTCCAGCAGCCAATTGTTGGGGAAAGGACTATAGAGCAAGCCGGTGTCGCAGACGCCCACGCGCGTTATTTACAATTGTTTACATCCTCAAATTCATTCGACGGGGCTACGTGCAGTTGGTCGTTGGCGGGGGCATTTACGACAGCAATACGAGTGAGTCCGCTTATACTTATACACATGAATCCGGTTCAGCGAAAGAGTACAACTTCAGTATTTTGGTGGCGGGGCGGGAGGAGAACCGCGAAAGGAAGAGGGCGTGATTGGGGCGTGATTACGATCAGATTTGTACAATAGCACAAAGACGCCCATCTTTCCTCCAAGTTCGAGCTTTCAGTCAGTCTGACCTCAGGCCTCAACATCGATTAACGTTGCAACGTTGAACGTTGATTGCTCGCTGGTGCGCAATGTTACACTTCGCGTTGCGCACCTTCATCTAGTTAACACGATTCACAGCTGCCTGACGAAACGGCACAAGTGTCGTTACTGCCCGACCGGCAAAGGCCAAGGCTCCATAGTGGCCAAGTTGCCAGGTCGTTTTGGCCGCATAGCTGTCGTATAAAAAGGGCAGG